>KZ505941.1:299692-321039 GCA_002844005.1 Limosa lapponica baueri
TCCGCGTCAGGCCCGAAGTGCACAGCCCCAGGAACTGAGGGGAAGAGCGAGCAACGGCAAATGGGTTTGGGGAGGGTAAGGCTCTCTTTGTCTGTAAGCTATATCAAACATTCAGTACTTGTATTGGATATGCTTTATTCTCCTTTTAGCTTTTGTTCAAGGAGGTAAAGTGAGTCAGACATTCACTGTGAAAAGACTCTTTGTAGCCTTAACCAATTATGTCCATAGGACCATTCTGCTCTCTAAGCTGATTACCCAGCTTTTTTGTTTTCTCGCCAACTCCACTTTCCCCTGGCACCCACAGTGCATTCTGGTGCTGGTGTGAGCTTCAAAGGCAAGCAAACCAGGTGTTTGTGACCTCTCCTAGTGAGGTCAGAGGCAGGAGAAGGATGGATCGGGACAGTTACAGCTTGAGGTCACTTTCAGTGAGCAACAGAGCATCCAGGAGCCAGCCTGGCACTGCTGTGGGGCCACCCAATATCGGAGTCACCCTGAAGCAGAAGTACTGGAGCAAGAGGAGCCAGAAGATGCTAGTTCGAGGTGGGAGGCATAGTGGGGGAGGAAGGAAAGGCAGAAACTCAGGTCCCTGAGGCTGGAAACAGTCATCTGAGTCAATGGAACCAGGTGCAGCTTATTTATTTGGCTGAGGATGTCTGGTTGAAGAGCTAGTGGTAAAATTGCCCTAGAGGTGTAAATCAGGATGTCTAGAAAGGGCTGGGGTTATAGAAGGTGCCTAACATGCAGAAGCCCAACCTCCCCTCCAATTCTGCTATGCTATCTCTTCTATTTCTCATCCCTGAGGGGGTGAAACTCTTTTCAGCCAAAGCCACCAGCCAGCCAGGTGATGGGGAGGAAAAACAGTGGCCGTAGAAGAAGAGTAATCAATTTCAAGGTCTCCCACTTTACAGGTAGTAGTGCAAATATAATACAAGATTGGTGAATCTTGGAAGTCAGGGTGTTAGCAAAATGATTGCTGCCTACCCTAGAATAAAGACAAAAATTCAGCCCTGTTCAGTGCAGTCTGTCCTGTTATCTTGCCCTGCTGAGCAAGGGGGGCTGTGCCCAGTCCCCTCCCCTCTGGGGACGGCAGGGGAGCCCCATCCCTCCGTGCTGCCTGCATCGGGCAGGGACCAGGGGTGGGTGCCAGCCTTGGGGCTGGGGCTCCTTGCAATGGGGTTCCTGCTGCTGCTGGGGAGGCAGGTGTCAGGTTTATCGAGCATTTAGGGTGAAAGGAGATTTCCTGAAAAAAATTCTTGTTGAGCCTCTGTACTTTGCACTATCTATGTAGTAGTTACGTATTTAGGTATCAGTTAGTGGTGGCATAGTCTAGGGAGTAAAGAGCTAGAGTTGCAAAGGCTTTTGAAAATGTCTTTTATATACTCCTGTAAGTTTCATTCTTCCTGGGAAGAATAAGCATTTTGTTCTGCTTTTCTTAACCCTTTTCAGTATAAGGATGTGGATATCTTGCAAGGCTTCCTGCAGTGGCAAGGCCCTCTGAGTTTAGAGCCTTTCTTTCTTTCCCTGACATATTGTCTTTCCTGAACATCCTGTCCCTCCTGAACATCCTGTCCCTCCGGAACATCCATTTTCTACAGATCAGGTTACAACGTGCTGCTTGGAACAGGCTAGTCTGTCTAAACACCCCTGAGGACAGAGGGCAGCCCAAGTCTTTCTCAAGCCTCTAGATGTACTTAACCATAGTACCACACAAGAGTTTTTAGCTTATTTCTTCAAGTAACCCTCAAAGTAATTTACTGGTGACCTTTGCTCACCCCTGTGAGATGCAGAAATTCGCTATCACCAGATTTTCAGAGATTATTCCCTTGCTTCATATTTTTTCATTACTCTATTATTGAACAAATCCTTATGGAGTATACTTCTTGGTGTCATCTGTAAGAATATAAGGAATACCCTGGGAATGCTAAATGTTTGATCTTAATTTTACTGAATTGAGTAGTATTCATGTTTTCCATTCTCCTACCCCCACTGCCCTGTAAATCCTAAGATTTTTCCCCTTTTAGAGACTAGTAATTTGGCATACGCCGAAAAAGTGTTGAATAATTGATGGTACATTGGACAGTCATACAGTTTTAATTAGTGTTTTTCTCTTTATCTCGAAAACCTTGACTGAAGTAAATGCCCCTCTGTTTCTGATGTATGCCTGCAGTTGGACATCCTCCATTCTGTTGTCAGTTGTTTCTAAAAACTTCAGAAATTGTCAAGGCTGAATAATGATTTTCCCATAGAAACTGTGTATGGACTATATATGAATATACACAAATTCTCATGTCTCTTCTTTACACACAGCTACTTTACCCTGACTTATGTTTTGTTTCATTTCTGGGTAGTTTCCAGTGCTGTAATTTAACATCAGTTATGCATGTGAAGAAATAAGCCAAAAATATTACTGAAGTATGTGTTGAAAGGGACCTTGATCCCTATAAAAGAGTTGTTGTAATATAAATAATAAATAGCAATAAGCAAAGGTTAAACCAAAAAGAGGTTAGCTACTGCTGAGGAATGGGGTTTCAAAAACATTTAAAGCCTTGCAAGTAAAAATAAAGATCTTTTTTTAAGTGAAGTAATTCCCCACCCTCCTTTTAATCTCTGCTCCTTTAGCAGCATTTGTTTTCTGTAGTATTTACCAGTCATCCTCAGAGGGGAAGGCAGACAAGAAATTTTGCTTCTGATATGTGACATACTTTAACTTTACGGTCAGATATAAATGCTTAAATGCTTCAACTTGAGTACTCCTGTTGCCTACAGAAAGAGTGGAATTAGACTTTCCTTTATTTAAAAAAAAAAAAAAAAAAGAAACGATTTTTTTGGATGTCAAAAAGTTCCCAGAAAGGATAGCTGTGATGCAAAAGATTTTCCTACAGAAACCTGTGCAGGATATTTCCAGTAATGTAACCAGAGGTTTGCTAAGAACAGCCTTGTGAAGTTGCCAAGAAAATCAGTCATGAAAAGTCAAGATGTTTATCCTTGGCCTTTGAACCAATGCTAAATGAAAACACCAAATGAATGTTTAGTCATAGAAAGATCTTTCATTTGTCAGTTAAAACATTACTCAAGGTAGTATGACAAGTTCTGTTGCATAATGTTGCAGGAGAACTAATTAATCAATTACAAAGTTGCCTGCCTTCATGGGAAGATTGCCAGCTTGGAGGCTTCATCCTTCTGTTCTGGCCTATCGTTATTCCTAGTGTAAGAACAAGTCTCAAATAAGGACAAAAAAGTTCATGGCTTGTTGTTGATCTGTTTTGTTGCATTTCTTTCCGCCCCAATGTCTACAATGCTCTACTTGAGGACTCCATAAGCCTCTTCAGATTTTCAGTCTGTAGCTCTTCTGGTTGCAAATGAAACATGTAAATGTAAAGGTCATGTACGTATGAAGTTGTGTGATTTTGAAGGAATTACAAAGATATGGATCAGAGAAAAGTGTAAACTAGCCACATTCTAAAAATGGGACATTAACTCTGGAAAAACTATTTAATATTATTATACTGTTCTGGAGTTTTAAAGGCAAAATATATGACCTTTTCAGACCTGTTTTTATCACTATGTATATGTTCTTTCTTCTTTTTGTTTTTGTTTTCAAATGCCTTCTATTTAAAACTCCTATTCAGGCCAAGCTCTGACTCAACATCACATTGATTCTTGCTTCTTTGTCAGAATGAGTAATAATTTTGACATACATCCAGCTCAGTCTCCCCTATTCCTTTCTAGAAACTAAGAAACTGATCACACCAAGTCATTTCCTGAGCTAAGGTTTACTGCAGCTCTGAAGCTACCATAATACTCTGCCCATTCAGCCTATTCCAGCACTAAAATAGTTGAAAGTCCTTGGAAAGCTTAGGTACAAACATTGAAAACTGCTAGAGGATTTGTTACAGGCGAGACAGCAGCACCCTTCCAAAAGGTCACAGAGATGTCATTACTGCAAGGTCTAGGTGATTCAGCTTGATGTCATTATGTAATGGAATTTTTTTATACCTTCTTTTTTTTTTTCCCCCTGATATCTCTGTGTAAAACACACAAAATAGGTGACAAGGAAACACAGATAGTCTAATTTAATACAATTCTGAACTGGAAAAATAAATTAAGTTCCCAGTCCAAAATTCTACCCAAAATTCCTGTGCTAATCTCATTTCGGATGTAGCATACCTTAAATCAGTACTGTTTCCTCAGCTATGAGTTTTTCTGGACTCTACTGGGGCATAGCGTGGTCTGATGGTAGATATTTGCACTGTAAATTGTAGGATTGCTTGGGATTCTCTTTTCTGTGCAGGAAAATCTCTTAAAAGACTAGATTCAAATCTCATACACTGTGATTGTCAGCTGTTTGCTATGCAATTCAGTGCAGCTGAACCAGAGTTACTGGAGTGAGAATAACACTATTGACAGGACATGGGATTAAAAACAACAGACTTCTGGATTAGGTGTAAAATATCCTAAATGTAAACTGCTGGGAAAGCTCCTCTTTGGCCCTGCTCGTTCCTCTTGGAAGCCTATGAAAACCAGTCTTCTGAATTTACACACATGAGTTAGGGACCTACGTTTAGGTGCTATGAATATGCCCCAAATTAGCTGACTGCTAGCCTCGGTGTCCATATTCATCTGTTCCAAACTCCATAGCTGTGCAAAGCTACAGATACCCTGGACTCCTGTCACATAGTTCATCACTGTTGTGACTACAACAGTTATGATTTTGAATGGAAGACAATGAAGGAAAGACTCTTCCAGCCATTTACAGACAATTTTCTGTGTTTAATGGGACTCATCTGGTTAAACGTAGACTATCTATGTAACCGATGGTCCTGTTCACATAACGTGTGTTTTCTCACTGTCTTGCTCGGGTTCTGCTTGCAACAACCATCGATTGCCACTTCACTCGACTCAGCAAGCCAGCGCTGAAGACTGTACAGACAGGTTGTAAAGATGGTAAAGCAAGGTTGTGCTGCATGGTGCTAGGAGGCACCTACCATACACTTGGGCATTCTGTTAACCAGAAGCATGTCAGCGTTCCCAGGGCTCTAGGTATAGATTTTTTTGTCTTCTTCCTGTACCTTCTTGGCTGTTGCTGCAAGCCTCCATTTCTGATAGACCTAGGTTTACTTCAGTGACTTCAGCCAGCCAGCTCTTGTTTACGCTGGATTAAATTCTGGTGCCCAAATGCCCACCTGGGCTTTAAAAAAAAGTTCCTATTAAAAGGAGTGTTGTCTGAAGACTGAGGTAAGAATGTAAATGCCCTCAGACTAAGAATTCAGTAATATTACTATGGCTCTGAAGTGCACAGTCCATCTCTATTTACTGAATATTCATTAAAATATTGTTACAAACTGATAAACTGTGGTTTTTGTAACTCAGCGCAGAGAGATTAGTTTGGTAATGGCATTAATACTGTCTCTGTAAAGCATTGTGTGGGGATAGTAAATACGTTTATCAAGCAGTGGCTATAAACACTACATTGTTATACGTTAGTTTGTTATGAGAAAATTTATTCTAATCAAGTCTAGATATTTGAGATAATTGTCTGTTCCTACTTTTTTTAAGTAACAGAAGAGGCTGGACAGAGTCCTGTATAATACATAAAGCCTGCAGCTGTACTGTGATTCTGTAATTCTGTACGTAACTGGGGAATACCATCAGCAATGCATCTCAACTGTGCTGTAGTTCAAGCATACCAGTTAGTTACTTGGGTTCTTCTCAGATTTAATCTTCATGTAGTGGTCACCTTGGGGGGAAATTACATATGTTTGAAAAAAAAAAAAGAAACTGAAAATATCATAGGAGTTAGCTATGTCAACAGATATAATTCCTTGTAATTGGAAGATTTTAATGTATAATCTCTTTTGCATCCCTGGTTAAAAATGTTTCTTTGCTTCCACATCAACGCCTATGGTACAGGAACATCATCAGCATTCCTGATGTATCCAAAGTGGGCACCCTGGTCCATAAGTAGAATGAACAACACCGAAGGGTATGGAAAAAAATCAGGTCTATAAACCACAGTCACCCATGAGGGGTTCGGCACAGGGTCAGCACCACTGCACCCAGAAAAATGCTAAGGGAATTGTTAACATGATGTCACACTTCCCTTGAAAGACCAGCAGCATCTCCTGATACTGTGCTACAGTACAGGCTAAGAATAGATTCACAGTGAAGGAAATCACCTCTTTCTGCAATAGCAGCTTCCACTGAAGCCTCCTAACTGAATAGTTTCTCATAAAAACTGAGATTTGTCAAGATTACAGCCCGGAGGTATTCTGCCTTTTGAGGCACTTTTGAGAGGGAGCACAAGAGTGAGTAACAGAGAAAAAAGGAGTAGCATAGTCACATTTCTGTGTTTCTCTCTAAGTAAACATTTGTGCTTTTGTGTTACAGGGTGCATACAGCGGGGTTTCTTTTGGCTAGGACTGCCGTGTTTGGCGTCTTCTGTAGAACCTCAGCTTTCACCCAATTCTCTTAAAATGCTCTTCTGCTTTAGGGACTACCACACAGAGTGAGTGTTAATCCTGTTTTCCAGATTGAATCTAAAACTTACGTGTGCACAGCACCACTGTAAATTTTCAAAAGTGGATATAGTCTCAGTTTGGAAAAACATAGCTTAAATCAGTAATTCAACAAATGTAACCACATGTGCTTGCTTATTGTTTTTCCTCAGCCATATATCTCAAAGTGCTTTACAACACAGATAGCATTATCATGTTTTTACAGATGGGAAATCTAATAATTTGCACAACTTTAGTTAATGGGCTAGGGACTGGATCAGAACCGGCATCCAGATCTCCCGAGTTCCACCCAGGGCCCTGCCCATAGATAGCTCTGCCAAGACAATGCAGCAAGTGTTGAACTGGTGAATGTGAAATGAATGTCCTGCAAGGCTCTATTTATTTGCCACTCCCACACATATAGTATTCTTTCAAAACATTATTAGAAATTGTCTCCGGTTACTGATATGGACCAAGAAAACCTGACATTTTGGCTCTTTCAATCTCTTTTCTTTCAGTTTCTCCTTCTGTCCTCGTGCAGAATAGATTTGTCTCCCTTTTTCATAGAATCATAGAGTTGTCTAGGTTGGAAAGAACCTTTAAGATCATCTAGTCCAACCATCAACTAACTCTGATTAGAAAAAAAACCCATCACTAAACCATGTCACTAAGCACTATGTCAACCCGTCTTTTAAATACCTGCAGGGATGGTGCCTCAACCACTTCCCTGGGCAGCCCATTCCAATGCTTAATAACCCTTTCAGTGTAAAAATTTTTCCTAATATCCAGTCTGAACCTCCCCTGGCACAACTTGAGGCCATTTCCTCTTGTTCTATCGCCTGTGACTTGGGAGAAGAGACCTACCCCCACCTCTCTACAACCTCCTTTCAGGTAGTTGTAGAGAGCGATAAGGTCTCCCCTCAGCCTCCTTTTCTCCAGGCTGAACAACCCCAGCTCCCTCAGCCTCTCCTCAGAAGTCTTACTCTCCAGACCCCTCACCAGCTTCGTTGCCCTTCTCTGGACCCACTCCAGCACATCAATGTCTTTTTTGTGGTGAGGGGCCCGGAACTGGACACAGTACTCGAGGTGGGGCCTCACCAGAGCCGAGTACAGGGGGATGATCACCTCCCAAGTCCTACTCACCACGCTGTTCCTGATACAGGCCAGGATGCTGTTGGCCTTCTTGGCTACCTGGGCACACTGCTGGCTCATGTTCAGCCGACAGTTGACCAACACCCCAATGTTGGTCAACACCCCATGTCAATGGTGTTGCAAGCTATCATTTGTGTTAATTGACAGGGAAGTATATAAACATAACTTTGACAAAATCGGTTTGTGAGAAATAAAAATGCCAGTATAGCATTTTTAGAGGCTGTGACCTACAATGTCAGAAAGCTGCAATCTTGAGTTTTCTGATCTGTTTTGTTATTGTAGGACTAAACTTTGACTTTACTAATCTGAATTTACAGAAACACAGAAGGCCACAATGGGTTTCCTAAGGTTTTCCAAGACCTTGATGTAGACTGCAAATTTAAAGGGAAGCAGGTGTTATCGTTTCAGAGTTAAAACAGACTAATGTTCTTTCCTTATCCATTACATCGTCTTATAAGAGTCACTTGTAAAAAATAAATGTTTGTAGTAAGAAATGTGCAGGCACTTGAAAAATTTAAATGCAATATAAATACAGAAAAATGAAAATTCCCTTTACACGTAAAAGAATCTAGATATCGAAGTCCAAGAATCAAACAACATGCAGCTGTTACTAATTGAAAGATGAAAGTCCACTTTGACTGCAGGTAGAAGTTAATTGTTAAAACATTCATGGAACACCTGTGTTCTGAAAGAAGTACTCCTACAGATAACAGGTACTGAGCTCGTATTTTTTTGTGGCATAAAGCCAACATTCAGTCCTTTTTACATTTTATGAGATTTTTTTTACCTTTTCTGGTAGGATCAAAATGTTATTCATTCACTCATAAAGGAGCTTGAAATGTGTACTTCTGCTTTGTGGGTTTTACCCATCATTTTCAAGAATGAACATCAGTCCCCATACCAACAAGAAACATTTACTCCTGTTTAGACTATGTGCACAGTCTGTTGTAAAGAATTGAGCCTGAGATACATGAGATAAGTGAATGACAGGATGTATGAAGAGACACAATAAAGATGAGAAAATAGTTCTTGACTCTTGCAGGACTGAACCAGAAGGATTAATACAATTCACCAGCTGTAGTTCTAAAATAATCTTGACTGCCATACTGTAAGTCAAAAAACTGTAGAAGCCGGCTTTCCATATAACTGTGGCTTTTATTTTCCAGGAAATGAAAGGCCTTCTTACAATCCATTGTTAGCAAAAATGGCACAAACTGATACAAGGGAAATACATAGGAAATAAGGGCCATTCACAACTAAATAGCTATCCGACGTTCTTTGTTGTGTCCCTATAGACACACATGTCCTTAAGCCTCTTCAGGCATTGTGTATATACATATATACACTCACACACATGCCTGCATATATAAAAGCAGAAACACTTCCTATCTGGCCACCTACTGCATTAAACAGAATGAAATTCACATAATGAAGAGCAGAAGTAAAGAACTACAGCTCTCATTCTAGTCAATTCAATCAATTTTCACAGCAGTTATATGAGACTGTTCTGTGATTTGGATTTTTAGAATAGAAAAATCATCTAAGAAGCATAAAATCAGCTCTTCCGTTTTCTTATAATTTTGAAATAAGAGGGTTTAGTTTTGTTCAAAACTGTAGAAATTTGGCTGAGTTTGGCCTATGTACATCGTAGAATAGGAAGGAAGCAGGATCACTGGGCACCTCTATGTGCACACAAATCATAGTGAAAATCATAGTAATTCCATTGAGAGAGACTCATTTACCTTGAAAAGGTGACTCGCACGTAAACTTCCTTCCAATCAAAAAGTTTTCCACTGCATGAAAAACACCTCCACATCTAGTGGCAGAAATATTAATGGGACAAAGTATACTTGAAAGTAAGTGGACCAAGAAGAAATGAAGCAATCATCATTCTTCTAGAATGGTCAACTATACGCACATGTCCTATCATGCTTCCTTTATTTATTTAAAGCACGTACCTTTTAAGCACTTCATTTAGCATGTTAGCTGTTTCTTTACATGTGCCTTTTCATGGAGTAGAAACAACAGAATTACTTATATTTTGTAAGGGTCTTTCAAACAGTTTTAATGATGTCCAATAACCTATGCATCCAGACATTCTTAAAAATCTCCTATTGTTAAGCTCACAAAGAAATATCTTTATGGCTTCAAACACCTTATTCAGTAAAGATCTGAGTCTTAAAATTCAGAATTTATTTTTAGCAACTCAGTAAGAACATCCTGACTGCTTTGTTATTTAGCTGCCTGTAGTGCAATGTACCTTGCAGTTTACCGAATTATAAATTAATAATTAAAAAGTAATGTTATGGTGGTCCAAAACACATTTTATAGCAGAACTCTTGTAATTCAGTTTTAGATGTCAGAAAGTAGTAATTAACTAGATTGGTCACTTCCAATACAATACTGTTGCTTTCTGAGATGCTGTTCAATCAGGTGTTGGGAGTGTTTATTTTGCCTTAGGGATAAATAATTTCCAAATACTTATTAGTATTCAGCTCTCTAACATATGTTTTAATCTATATTCAATATTCATACATAAACAGTAGTATTTTTGTCTGTACTTAGTAGATCTCTTTTATAATGGATCTCAAGGCTGAAATTTTCAGTGAGCATGAGGGAAATTTTATATTTATCTCCCACGACCAGCAAATAGTACAGACTCCTGTCAGTCTCTTGTCAAAGTCCTTCTCTCCATTTATTTTGAAGTGCTTGTACCAACACAAGAGAGTGAAACTGAACTGTGCAGCAGGAACTAAAAGAGTAAAAATGTCTGCAGCCCCTAAAATTCTTTTTCCTAAGAGCTCAGTTCATGAGTATTCTAGTTGAAGATGTCCATGCTTGTTGCAGGTGAGGTTGGACTAGATGGCCTGTAGGGGTCCCTTCCAACCCAAACTATTCTGTAATTGTGTCATCCTGTGATTCTGAGCGGATGAATGTGAGGTCTGCGCACTTTGCCGACACACAGGGCAGCACAATGTAACCTACCAGGGTACCAAGGCTAGGATTTCTGTTTTTCTGTATAATGGGCTTTTCTATTTATATAAACACTGATAAATGCCATTGTTTTCCTTATGGGCAGGACAAAGTGTACAAAGCGAAGAAAAGCAACAAGGAAATAAATCCCCTGGCCATCCATCCTCGTAAGAATCACTGGCACTGTGAATATAGTAGAACAACTCTGGGCTGCTCTAACGAGAAACCCTGTCTGATAAAACCACATTCAGCACCAAAGAAAACAGACACCTGCATGTAGACATATTTGAACTTCTTTCAAACACGGCACACAGAATTTCATGCATTGTTTTGTCTTTTGCCTTGAAGACTGCACCTACAAAAGATTTTACTTAGTTTGTTTAAAGCACTGACTCTTGGTAACGGGAGTCAGCCGGGAGTGTGGAGCACGAGCCTGCTGAGATCTAGCTCAGGAAAATGTGTAAGAGAATTCACATGTTGTTCAGGGCTGGAGTCATTGGGAGGGGAGGACATTCACCAAACTCAGACCAAAGGAAAACACTCTATGTCAGCCTGAGGTAGTTACCACTCAGGCATTTCCTCAGCTCTCACACACAGAATCCTACAGACAAGAGGTCAGAAGGGACTCAGTAAACCCATGGGGGTTATAGACTCATAGAATGGTTTTGGTTGGGAGGGACCTTAAAGATCATCTAGTTCATAAAATAAAGTTTTTCTACTTCAGATCAAGAGGCAACCACAGAGCCCAGGCCCCAGCAGGGATGCTGATTCCAGGGTGAAGCTGCTCCCATGGACCGAGTAGGGGTCAACACAAACCCATGGTCCCTCAGGGTGACTGTCTGAGGTCCCCACAGCCCAGCTGCTCAGAATTTCACCAGCAGCCCAGGACAGCCTCCATTCCTGCCTGATTCTTCTCTTATCTTAGTTGCCACCTGTCTTACCAGCTAGGACCCCTGTGTTAAAGGGTGACAGTCTGGCCAGCGCAGTGTTGAGTCTTATCACCATGTATTTTTGGCTGGTGACAAGTGGCACAGAGGAAGGTGCAAAGGTGGTGGACAGAGCAGCACTCCCATGGGCTGCCCTGAGCTCTCAGCTCCTGCTGGGAGAGCTCAGCTGGCTCGGCTCCCTGGTCACTAGCAGGTCCCAGCTACTCCATGGGTGCAGCACCGACCTCCCCACCTCCCCAGTCTGTCATCTTCTTCTCCCATTTTCAGCTATTTCTCTAATGATGCAGCAGTCTTGCTATTCTTGATGCTGCTGAGGCCAGCAAGACAACGGGGGATAGCTGGGCTCTTGTGGGTCCCGCATGGGGTTACCAGAAGAGCATGGCCTTCTCCCAGGTTAGAGAGAATGTTGCTGCTCAATGTCTGGGCCTTCTCCGTGTGCCCTGGAGAATTCAGCAGTGCTCTCTGCCAAGCAGGCTTGGGGGTCCAGGTGGGTCATCTGTAGTCACTGGAGGGGGTTCTTCTGCCTGGGACCGCTGCAAGGTCACCCCGGGACTTCCTGGTGTTGCCGCAGTCTCTCTCTCTGTACCACAGAAGAAGAGTGTCTCACCATTTTGTTGCTCACCCCTCCAGAGTTCATGGCTCTGTGGCTAGGCTGTAGCCACAGTGGCTCCTTGCTCTGTGTCTCCTGCAGTGGTCATGTGGATGGCACAAACATGATCTCAGTCATGAGGTCCTGCTTCCTGCTTAGCAGTCAGATACAGTGAATGGGACTGGATCTTTTTTTGGTTTCCACTTAAGATCACCCTGCTGTGATTGAGATGGACATCACTTCAGCTTTCAGGAGCATGTTGATCAGCAATTACCAGTCTGTGGTCCCGACACCAGCAGAAGGGAAGAAGAAGGTAGGTAGACAGCAGGATAACATGCTTGGTTGCTCAGCCATTTCCTTTGATCCTTTCCTTTGCAAAATTAAATCAGAACAGAAAAGGCTCAGGCATCTGTGGCGGTTTGCCCGAAGTGCAACAAACAGTAATCAAGACACACAGAACCTATAGTCTAGCAGCACTCAAGAGGGCAGCACCCTCAACAACCAAATTTCAAAAGAAAAAGCATGGCTTGTAGTGCCTATTGGGTGCCCTAAGGTGTTTGGCCAGTTTGCCCTAAGCCAAATTGGCCACGGCTAAGCTTTCTGAAGAAGAGCTCTGCATTTCAGAACAATGACACAAGTTTCCCACCATATTATGATTGGGATTTAAAAACTGTGGGAGGGGAGAGAGCTGAGCCCATGTGGTCATGAAGTGTCAAAGTATGAGTGCTAGATTCTTGTCTTCCTGCTAGAAAAAAAGCGTACTTTTGTGTAACAAAGAAACTGTCCCTGCTCTGAAAGCTTCCTCTGCAAACTTGTGAGGAGCCCATGGGCCCCTGAACCATGGTGGAGTGGTATTTGGTCTACAGGGGTAACCACAGAACTGGTGGAAATGCAAGGATGAACCAAGAATACACCAAAGTGGTACTGCCAAATTAGAGTAAGTATCTGGGCACTGAAGATATCAGATAAACTGATCTTTGCCTGATTGTGATGCTCTCCAAGGCACATTTTTTGGAAAACATTTAAGCAGAGATAAAAATCCACATCTACAAACCCTCCATAGTGTTAAGCAGCTCAGCTGCCCATTGACAGCTGATGTCTCCTGGGCCTTGCAAGGCTGAATGAGACAACACTTGCAGACCTTGACTATAGGCAGCTATCCTCTCCAGCAGCCTCACACCTGTGATGAATTCAGTGGCAAGACGGGGGCTCAGCAACTTCTCTGGTCAGGCTCAGTGTTCACATGAAAGTGAGCAAACACGCTGAACAGGTCCTCATGCCAGGAGCGCCCAGGACAGGTCCAGAGGCTGTCTTCCATAAGCAATGTTCTCCTCAGTGTCTTCATCACCCATGGAAACAGTGTAAACCATAATGTGACGTTCATTTTCTTGTCCTTAGCCCTCCCACAAGGACATGGTGTATGCCCTATGGCATCTGGGAAAGCTTGAATGGCTTTTTCGGCATTGTTGCATTTACCTGTTGTCTGATTTCTATATGCCTCATTCGGCTGGAACAGAAAATTGTTGAGAAACTGTCAGTGACGTAAGAGCACTGATGAGCCTGTCCCTGCCCAGCCCCCCAGGGCCTACCACTTGCCCCTGCTCCCGTTTCAGTCTCCCAGGGCCATCAGTCTCTGCTCCAGTGGTGCTGCAGCAGGGCTGGTCTCCAGCTCTCCAGAGGACCACAGGGAAAAAGTTTATAAAGGAGAGACGTGATAATCCATACTGGCATATTGAAATGGCTACAGGAAAGCTATGTTGACATGCCATGGCATTCCAGTCACAGTGTGAGTGGTGGAAAAATCAAGTCAGGATTACACCTGTTAACTCAAAATTTGCCTGTGGACAGCAGTAGACAGCTAAAGAGACAAACAAGGTAAAATCTCTAGCTGAGGTAGAAGGCTTACCCAAAGCAATGTAACATATAATATCAGAAATAGTAAACTAGAACCACAAAATAAGTGCTCAGAAAGTAAATTACAACCCCATATCATTGCCAAAGCTCTGCAGCAATTACAACTGTTTCAAAATGACAAAATAGGCCCAGTCAAGGTTATGGCTGCGATGTATGAAATTGTTTGAGGTAAATACATGGTATGACCTAGATCCCTATCCCCCACCCGCTGAACACCCTATGATACCCAAACCCCCATCTCCTAAACACCTTATGATAGACTCCTTGACTCAGAGGGTGACAAGAGTTAGGGAGTAGCACCAAATAAGAGCCTGATGCACTGCCAGGACAGCAGCCACCCCCTGCTACTATTACTGCCTGTGGTTTCGCTTCTCAAGAATTAACTGATTTACAGACTCGATTTGACATGAAATCTGGAGACACTTATGTCCACATGAATAGCTTATTGAATTGTGCAGCGGGATGCTACCTCACCGGCTAGTGACAGAGGAGGTAAGGATGGATGGATTTGGGAGAATCCTCGCAAATTAGGAAAGGCAATATTAAAATGTGCCATCTTAGACTTGCTAAAAAGAGGTCAGTGGTTGTCAAACTGCTCTGAATAACCCATGGTAGCAAGCCACCACCACAGGTGAACTCCATCCAGTAGAAGAGGCTGCCCCAAAATTTAAACCTCCAGCAATGTGACTGTGGCAGCTGTGAGTGCCAACATTCACTGGCCAGGAGTCCTGCAGTAGGTGTTGGCCATGTTGTCATTATATGATGGTCCAAAAGTGCCACTTACAGTCTGAGTAATACAAACCCAGAAAGGTTCTAACACGACCAACCACATCCTGTCTCTGCCAAACCACCACCACAGGAAAGCCATGGGAGAGCCAAAACAAGCAAACAACTAGTGACCACTGTCAATGAGGCAGGAAGCCAGACAGCTGAGATAAAGGATTAAAGCAATTGCAGCTGCAGGGTCTTTCCATAGCTACTCTCAAATAATTAGCAGGAGAAAACATGCCAGTGTAAAATATTCAGGAGGCCCAACCAGCAGCTGCCTCAGCCCCACTCCTCCAGGTCCCCACCCTGATTTCAGGGACCAGGGCTGCTCAGACCCCACTGTAGAGCTGGCAGCCACCCGAGCAGCCCACTGCCATCCAGGTCTGAAAGTGATGGTCAGTAACAAGTTCTCCACTGCCACCTTATTCAATGCTGGAGCCCAAATCCCTATGATTCATAAGGATATATATGGAGGAAGAGGCCCCTTAAATGAAGCAAAGATTCAGTAACAGGAGCGAATGGCAAAAGTCACATAGCTCATGGATAAGACTAAATTATTTCTGTCAAATGTCAGAATGGTGAAACTTCAGGTCCTGTTAGGTACCGAGATGGACATCCTCAGAGGTCAGACATGGATAGGCAGCTCGCAAAAATGGGAAACTGGGTCACCACCCAAGCATCTTAATAGGAACCAAAAGGAAGCTCACACCTGTTTGCTCCAACTTGCTCCATCTCTGAAAGCAAACTAGTACGTATCCCACAATACAGGTTACCAGTGGTATTTGTCTTGTGCCTGAACTAATCCAATCACTAGAATGATGGGGTAGAAGAGAAAAGAGATATTTACCATATGATAGTCTGGTATGGCCAGTCAAGAGACCTGATGGTACTTGGCAACTACCTCCCAACTCTAGAGGCAGAAATCCCAGACAAAAAAAGACAGGGTGCTAGCCAAGAAGTAGTATTTGTAAAAATTAGGCAGGTAGAGGAAGAAAAACATAATTCCTCAATCAGTTTTGAGTAAGATACAGGACCTGGCTTCACCTAATAAAACAGAATTAGGAACAGCAGTAGGTACGCTGGGGTTTTGGTGCTCTCATATTTTGGGATTTAGTATATTAGCCAAATCCTTATGTGTTCTTTTAAAGTAAAATACCTTTTGGTGGTGACTTCCAAAACATCAGGAAGCCCCAGACATGTAAAAAGATGATCAGTCTACGGGACCTATACATCTTTCCCACTCTTTTCTAGTGGGGTGTTCAGAGCAAGCTGCACTGTGTTTCTGTAAGTGCTTAACTGTTTCTTTATTCCTCAATACCAGAATCTGTAATTAAAACGTTCTTAATTGGCTATAAACTAAATTAAGTAAAATTCCCTGACTCAGAACTGTTTGGTTGAAATTAATACAGTCCAAAAGGTCTGTGAGGAGTGGTTAGGAAGGTGGCTACCCAAATGATTAGGACTTAAGGGGAGTTCAAATATGTTTGAATGCGCAGGCAAATGGCATAACCTGTAATATGTACTCTAGCTAATCAAATAGTAGATATAGTTCTGCCAGTTCTTCTAACCTGTGGCTTGATGCATAGCCTACAGCCAACAATATCCTAACCTGAGAAAAGGGAAAATACCGCACAAACCTGGCAAATAGATTACACTGCCCTTTGCTGAGAACCACCAAGGGATGGCAGCACCTGACAGGTAATAAGTGGCTTGGAACATGTGCATCCAGCCCGAGGTGCCTCAGCACCACCCCCAGTAATAGGATTAAATTAGCACTTGCTACACTGCCATTGTCTAAAGAAGTGCAATCTGATAACGGCTTCCATTTTAAAAATAAAGAAATACATGAATAGTCTTTATCAAGGTGAGGATGATGGTCTCTCCATATACCATATCAAACACAGAGGGAAGGTTTGTAGAAAGACAAAATGATCTGTTTATTAAATAAAAATTCACAATAAAAATCTCCTAAGTGGGGAAAAATTCTTGTGGAAAATTTCATGGCATTTGAACAATCACCAAACACTCAGAGGAAGCCTCCTTAATTGAGCACTTGAATTGTCAACAACCTCCCCAACACCCACGACACTAATCTATCTGGAGGTCAGCAGATGAAATGATAGACGTCCACCCTGCACGAGGAACCCACTGGGTTACCTTACTGTAGAACCAGAGACAGAGAGTATGGAAAGTTTTGAATAAATGGAAGGAATTAATAAGAGCTGAGGCTTGGACAAACTCTGAGACTGAGATTTCTTTTCTATCATTAGAGAAATCAATATGAAATGGCAGAAGCAGAAAAAAAATGAAAATGGCAAGGGGGATGAGAAGATTCCAGACTAGCATACACAGACCTCACAACATACACACCATCTTCTCCTCCTCACTTTTTTTTTTTTTCGCATTTTATGGGACTTCATTTATTAATAAGGAAAGTCACATCTACACTTTATCCTGATGTTCCTTTTACTCAGACCCAAGACCAATAGGCAATTTGACCCCAACCCTATGCCCTGAATATACCCTGCAGTACTATCGAGAGGAGACTTCAATACTTATAGCCCAAATTCATCTGACAGAAAAAATAAGACATTATTAGACATCCCTATGGTGTACTCTCATACATCTGCATTCATACAATTGATGGGCCTGGAGTCTCTCCATGCAGAAAACAATACCATGGTATCCTCATAGTAGATATCGCAGGAAACAGTGTCTCCTACTATCAAATCTCTAACTGACTTGGAACCAGCTAGAGTCTAATTGTAGAAATGTTACATGAATTTTTAATAAATCAATAGAAATTTTTTTCATCTAGGACATATATTCATAATATATCGGAGGGACTACAAATAGCTTTCACTCTACTTTTACACGGTATAACTGGAAACCCAGTTGTGGCCCAGGTCACCACCCCTGACCCTATGTTATCTGGAATCTTTTGAGTGGTCTCTCTAAGGACCTTGAGAAAATCCCCATCCTGATTTTAAGTCAAGGCTAGAGATTACAGTACAGAAATGGAGGACACTTGTAATTCTGGATGTCTGCAAATCCCTCTGCTAGTAAAACCCCACATTCAGGAATGGGAAAACCATCCCCCGAATCTTTTGTACTCTGTCCTTCAATTTAGAGCCATATGTAGCCACTGTATGGGAAACAAACATAACTAAAATATACCCATGCTGCAAATCCAATTTTAGTGGCTTGGGAAAATTCAGTTTCAGTACTGCCTTGAGGGCTGTTGGAACTCTTTGGGGATCGGTATGGACAGCTGGAGCAAACCTGAATGCTGCAGATTTTGAAGTTGTCTGGAATAAGTTAATCAGACTACGACAACTTAGCAGCCAACACATGTGAAAACATGGGACCACTGAAGTTTTTTACCATGAGAAACACATTAAAACTCTCAGAGTAACTATCCAGCCTTTGCAACACGTTGAAAATATCATAGCAGCTGCCAACAAACAGCACTGCCTTTGCTGCCACATGTATTGTAATGCAATTTTTTTGCTATTTCACAATATGAGTGATCAACATTATTCATTAAAACTAAAAGCTCTGCAGTTCCATCAAATTAATATTCTGAATTGTGTCCTAAACGTGAACACCTGCTAACGAAAACTACTTTATCTGACATTACTTCTCCCCATCGTGGGGACATCTGTACATGCTCTGTACCCCAAGAGGCACAGGTACATCCTCTTTATGAGTGTGTACCAGTCCCCTTAACCTTGAGAAACTGCTTTTAGTCGGTTCAGAGTTGAGCTCATTGGCTAATCAAAGGACGCTTGTCCTGGATTTTTGACTGTGCCAACAGTGGGGACAAAATGAACGGATGGGCCCCCAGAGAAGCATCTTTCTAGACTCCTTTCAGTTACATCCAGACGTTGTGGGAAAGCATACATGGGATACTGTTGCTGCTGGATGCCTGTGTGTAGCTGCCACCACAGGAGTAACGTGGAGGGGCAGTGATTATACCACTTTTTCTGTGCATGAATGTCAATGCAATGTAACAGCAACAGAGGGTAATGGTTTAATTTTTGCAACACCAGAATAGTGCGGCAGTCTGTGTACTTAACTGGAGGATGCAAAAGAACTGTGACACAATTCACCATATTTTTCTTGGAGGGCAGAGTTCTGAAACAATATGAAACCACACATAGAAAATTAACATCTCTTTACATGATCCCACTGTAATTTTGCTCCTCACTGTAAGCAAATAGATACAGGAGAAAAAAATGTATTTTCTAGAAACATTTATCTAGAATTTTTATGTTAAATGTTCTACAACAAAGTCCTGCATGCATTCTGGGTAGCTCTTTAGGATTAGATCAAATTTTTGAGAAAGAAAACAGAAACTTCACCTACATCGGTGTGTTTTCCAAGTAAATCTCCTGATCACTGGTGTCATGGCGGTACCTCAGAGTGCATCTCAGTGGCAATTGCCGATTTCCTGTCAGATGAAACTAAATCATACAAAGGTACACTACAACTGCCAATAGACATTTGTTCCATGGGATCAGACTAAGGCTAGCCCAGAGTAACATCCCTGAAATGCTTCAATTAGCACCAGGTCTCCCAGATCAGGTCTTTCATTTTCTAGATCTGTTCCTGTCAGAGCACATTACTAGCTATTGTAGACAGTAGAAAGGACCTTCATTTTCAACTGATGTTATCATGAATCAAGAAACCAATGGCAAGATATCTCTTTCCATAATCCTCTAAACTAAATTTGCAACCAAGTCAACTAAAGGCTTTTTAGAAATTCTTCCCACAACATCAGTTTAAAAAGAACAGATCATAATCTTTCAATTGTCTTTGCAGTGAACAAGTTATTTTACTGCAATATATTTAACTTTATCTTGAAGTTTTACAAGTATCCACAGTGATTTCTAGGCAATTTCTAGACCAGCACCTATATAATCTAAGACAAGCTACACCTTGTTTTCCTCAATTACTGCAATATATACATTCTAACGGAGAGCAAAATAATGTTTTTGAGGTCTTGAGGTGCAGCCTAGACATTAAGGAATTACCTTTTATACCAGCTATAGTTTGTCATAATACACACCTGAAACTGCTCTTGGATGGGATAAAGTGCCATGGGTTTGTCCATTAAGAAATAAAACAATCTCTTCCCACAAGTAACCATCATAAAAAGCAGAATTTAGCTCCCACTGACCAAGCCTTTCTTCCTTTTTATTGAACAGTTTTGTGGAACGTGGGAATACTTTACACACTGAGATTTCTAAAAAATAAATCAACGTTACCCCTGCGATGTCTCCTACCTTGGTATGTGAACCTTCTAAGGCAGCCTAAACACACCACTTGAGTGACTAGTCCCTTAGCTCCAGCTGGTGATCAGAAGTTAAGTGTTTGAGGTGGCTATGAGGCTGTACCAGGTTTTTTAGCTTTTTAATGATGATACGAGCATTATACTAAACTTGTCAAACTGAAATTTGGTAACTTAGTTTTTGGCTTTCCTGTAATACTGTCATATCAGACATACTTAATTTTCTTTTTAATATTAAAAATCTAGAAAGAAAAAAAATAAAGAAAAAGAAGAAGTCTCAGTTTTGTCTGCAAAACGATATGTCCAGTAATAAAAATAGAATACAATTTAAAAAAGCTTTCCACTGTCTTGAAACGTAGGTGGAGGTCTGCTTTTCCCTACATGTTTTTCTACCTTTGAGAGAGCAGAGGCCTCTGAAGTCCACTGCTATAGCGAGCTTAGCTTATTTATCATTTATTAATGTGTCTTGCTAGCCCAAGTAAACGAGTTGTACGATGACAATCTCTAGAAAGACTGTCAATCTTTAACTGGATGCTGCTAATGCCAGTTTAAGGATATATCCTGCCTATGCTGCTCTCCCAACTGGTGGTGAGCGTGTGGGTGCATGTCACGTACTGCCAGCATACCTCCAAGGTCACCTCAGTCTCTAATAGGGATGAACCATCTTTCAGATCAGAACAAGACTGTTCATAAAAAGAATTACTATTTTTTGAAGCCACAAAAAACTCAAAGCATGCACAAAATAGTGCTGAAACATGCCTGAATCAAAGATGTGTCGTCATGGACTTATGGCAAAAAACCCTAATTTGACTAAGGAAAGACCCCTGCATCCACACAGTTTGCATTTCTGCTTCTGAATCAATTATCTCAGGAGTCAACACAATCTTCAACAGGCAGTAGTTGCAGGTAAGCAATGACAGAGCGCACCAATATGCAGATGTTAATTCACATAGAAAAGAGGAACATTTAAGAAAGTTAACAATCCAGCAATGCAATAACCTGGCTAGCAGCAAGGTGGAGATAGAGTGAAGCTGTATGGCAAAGCAAGTCTCTGAAGTCACAGGTTTCATATCTTGAAGAATGTACTATGTTCCAGTTCATCACCTGGTCCTTCTCATTCCTTTAATTTAGTTAAACTTCTGGTATTTTAGAGCAATTGATGAGAAGAGAAGAGAAGAGAAGAGAAGAGAAGAGAAGAGAAGAGAAGAGAAGAGAAG
>KZ505941.1:339097-359705 GCA_002844005.1 Limosa lapponica baueri
AAAAAAGAAAAAAAAAAGGGTGGGCTTATGAGAGTTTGTAGGGAGAGAAGTTCTTCCATCTCCTGTTGAGCCCAGCTTTCAACCTTTATAAGTACAGACTGTATAATAGTTTGTATTGCAGACGCTGGGCAGTAGTAGGCAGAAGTTAGTAGGAGAAGGAGATGGGCAGATGGCTCGCTCCCAGTTTGTGGGCCCTTGGGCAATGAGCAAGTCATGTTCTGTGGCTGGTGTGCTCTACCCCTGCTGCTGGTGTGAAGAGCATCAGCCTGTCCCTCGGTTTAAATATTATAAATTATGCTTCCAGTGTTGTTCACAGCCTGTGGAAATGTGCTTAATGATCTGCGGTTTGGGAATCAAGTAGTTCCTATTCGTCTGTATAATGCAATGTTCTTCCAAAAGTATAGACAGCCTTTACAGCGGGGGGAGGGGAGGAAACCCACACCATCCAAATGTGTGTGTTCGGTATCTCTCTTGTGATCTTTCAGCTTTTTTTTTTTCTCTTACTCTAGATTAAAGCAAGTTTAAATGTATGTGAGCTATGGACTTTCTTAGAATCCTGCACACAGAACCATGCTTATGCTTTTAAAATGTTTTAAAATTGCGTGTGTAAAATTCAGTTTCAGTTCATGTTCAAAATTCATGTATTCAGTTTCTTTAATAATGAAGAAGGGTGTTTAGGTTTTTAATGCTAGCTCTGAAACAATAATATATTCGGTTGGAAAAGTTACCAAAAATGCCTTTCGGATGTAGCAGCATGACTGAAAATTTTAGCCCAGAAGCAACCTGGAAAGGTAGAGGCAATGAAAAGCTGGAACTGAGGATGTGTCCGTTTTATTTTTTCATTTTAGATGCAACATGCTGATTGTGATGCACTGGTTAGGTGCAGATCAGGAAAATTTTGAGAAAGACTTTCTCTTCTTATATCTTAAAGCTTTAACATATGTAATGAAATAAGTCTTGTTGTCCCTAAGGCAAGAGCAATTCACATCAGTATTGATGTGCTTTGTTATAAAATCATGTGCCTATTTTGCACTCCCAGAATTCAAAAAATAATTGGTTATGAAACTGCAGAGTTACGTATGTGGTTTTGCAACACCAGTGATGATATCGGTAGGTGTTTTGGCCAAGTCATATAATGCATGTTACGCTAAATCAGATTGATCATGTCAAGTGAATGAAGTTCACTTCAGAAGGGATTTATTAAAAATGCTAGTGGGCAACTTCCTGTTTGTTCTAGCCTTCTTGTTTCTGTCTAGGGTAGGAGTTTGGTGTGATTTGGCTTAGTCATAAAGTCCCTCAAAGTGAAAGTATATCCACTTATTTGCGGGACCTGCTGAAAAACTGATTTCCCTTTATAGGGTTCCTATCCTTGCGGTGAGAGTATTTGGGTATGCTGTTTGCTTCAGTTCTACAGCAGTGCTTTCTCCTTCCTTAATTGTTTTGCCCTCTAAGGTAAAGAGTCATAGGGTTCAGTTCTGTGATTCAGCAAGTTTGGTCTAACAACTACTGCTGCAGAAGGGGATGCTTTTACTTACTCTTCTTTCTTCATGATGATGCTGGCATTCTTCCAACTAGACAGCAAGTCAGTTCAGGGAGATAGTTTTGATGCTCTTCAACATTTTTGGTACGGTTCATGCTCTGTGAATTAGTTCACCGAAATGGTCAGAAGAGGGACAGATTCAGCGCAAGGGAAGAGGCAGGAATGGGTACTCCCAGGCACTTCATGAAGTGATGGAGTGGTGACCAAGGGTGGAGAGGTGATAGCCGGTTTTTAGATTTGCTTAGCCATGTTGCAGAAAACAAGTACTCAGTTGGCTGAAAGTAATTTTTTAGGCAGTTGTTGAGGTCAGAGTTTCTGGTGTAGCTTCTTGTCCTCATGCACTTTTTCTGGGAGGAAAAAATAAGAAAACAGCAGAGTAAAATTCAGTTGTGTTATTTCACAGCTTGGTTTTAGGAGTGAAGAACCTCATCAGCACAGGTTCTTATTCTCTGCTTTAAAGTGCGTCTTCATATCTTCCCAGCATTGTTGTAGTGTTCCAAGGTACCTTTCATCAGAGCAGTGATAAATACCATGTAAATGGCATTTTGTAAACAGTTGTTCTCTTCTTGGTGATGCTATGTTTTTTTGGTGTTGTAGGTAATCTTATCTGGAATCTTGGGATTAACGACATGGAAGAGGCCGATGATGCTTTTGGTAAGTATAGATTAAAACTTGATGTAAGGAAAGTATCAGAAGATGATCCTGATTTTAATGCTCATTGGTGAAAAAAAATAAATCACTTCTATCTCCTTGAGAAAATAGACTATACTGTTGACTGTCTTTTTTTTTTTCTTTTTGAATTTGTAGAGTCATAATTATTGAAAGAGGAGTCAAAGCCTATGAAAGGCTATATTCTGTCCTGCATGGATGGAGTTCCCACTAAGGGCAAGAGTGGACAGTGTCTGGAGGAAATGTTAATGTTGTTACGGAGTGCCTTTTGTGTGTTTGTAATTATAAGAAAGTGCTTGTTTCGTATGAATAATTTAACTCTCCAATGCAGTGCTGCTTAAGCTTAAACAAGGGAGTTGGTTTTAAAGCTTAGCTCAGTTGTACTTTTAGCGTCCATTAGCAGGTTTGAGAGCTAACCTAAGTATTGCTGTCTTACAGTAAGTATCCAGTGTTACTGTTTCAAATACAGTTGGCATTACAGTGCTCTGAGAGAAGTAAATTGATGTGCAAGGTGTGTAAGCTGTTTCTGTTTGTGAGTGAAATCTGAAGCTGTGTGGCTCTCAGTGTCAGAGTTGTGACCTGAAAAAATGGTTTTGAGGTGTTTTTCGGTTTGGTGTGCTTATTTTTTTTGGTGGTGGTTTGTTTTTTGGTTTGGGAATGTTTGGGTTTTTGTTTTTTCTGCTTTTTTTGCCTTACTGTAATTTCTGTGACCCTTTTTCCAGGCCAAAGTAGTTGCTTTATTTTTATGCAGCACTTGTTAGGGATCTGCATGTCCATCATTGAGGAGTACCAAGGATCAGGTGTGTGAGTTGGGGATGAATTGCTGTTTCTCAGTAGTGCATGGGTTAGCACAGGCAGAGCAAAGCAAGATTTTCTGCCAGTTCTGTGTATAGAAAAAGGAGCTCCGTGTCTGGGGCTTCCATCTGGAAGGACCATATTTTCATTAAAATAAATGTAAATGCCATATGTCTCAAAATGCCAGAGGCTTGCATGGTGCTCCCTGTTTCTGTATTGCCTGTGTTCTGTGCTGTTTCTGCAGAATGTTGTTGCTGTAGTTTCCTTTTGTCTGTTGTAGCTCTTTCACATTGTCCCTTGTATAAACTTTATTGGCCCTTCCTAGTTTTACTTAAATGCGAAAGCATTGAACTCTTCCTGATCCTCTAATTTATATCAAATAATCTTTAGGACAGTCCAGTGCTGGAGCAGATTGCCCGGGGATGTTGTGCAGCAGATGGGGAAGCTTCTGATACAAGACGGATTAAAGCCCTGAGCAGCCTGCTGTGGTCTCATAGCTGACCCTGCTTTGAGTGGGAGGATACACTAGAGCTTCCTGAGCTTGCTTGCAGCCACAGTTATTCTATGATTAAGCAATTCTATCAACCTGGGGTTTTGTTTTTTCTTTTTATTTATTTGTACAGGTATTTTATAGAGGTCTGATATTTGAAAGCCAGAGTAGATCAGACTTGACATTGAGAAACATTTCTTTGCTGAGAGGGTTGTCAAATACTGGATCAGGCTTCCTAGGGAGGTGGTCAACGTCCCAAGCCTGCCAGTATTTAAGAGGCATTTGGACAATGCTCTTAATAATATGCTTTAACTTTTGGTCAGCCCTGCAGGGGTCAGGCGGTTGGACTAGGTGATCATTGTAGGTCCCTTCCAACTGAAATATTCTGTTCTGTGTGCAAAAAAGGAAATTGGCATTAAACATTTCATGAGGCTAAGGAAATTACGCATTGAACTAGCTACAGTCTATCAAGGACATATTGTTAGTTTCTGTGAGCATATTTATTTTGGGCTAAATGTCTATTATATCTACCCTCTAGTAACATTTTCTTGGGGGAGTTAGGAGTTGTAAGAGTTGTAGAAGCAAGTTTCCTAAATAGCTAAGCAATGAAACTTCTTATACAGCTGTGGGTTAGAGTTATGACATTCATAACTAAAACTATAAAATGCATTTGGAGCTAAAACATATCCCTTTTCCAGCTGTGACTGCCATCCCCTTTTTACTCCTTGTGCAAGGTCCTTTGCACTTATTTCTTGTAAATACACTTCTAATGGATTCCTCTTTTCTGAGTTTTGGACTGAATCCCTTTTCCCCTTGCCTGCACAGAGCCGCCTCCCTGCTGTGGAGGAAGAAGAGGTTGCACAGCTGTCTTCCTGACCAAGCAGGTCCCAGGTGTAGAAATGCCTTGATGCAGCAAGTGAGCTTTGTGGAAAGGACTGATTGCACATGAAGGTGGCTTTATAAGATTGCTCTTGAACCCAGATATTTAGCGTGTTGGGTACCTGTGCTAGAGCCATGCCAGAAATCTGAGGAGTGATACTGATTACCATTTTCTATATTGCAGCAGCTTATGTCAGCATTTAGTTGTCCTTATGCAGAGGCTTTGGGCTGTGCTCAAGAGTTAAAAGTGCAAAGTTTGTGGAATTAAGTGCTTATTATTCTTTTTTGTGTATAGTTATGTCTCAATCTACAAAGTGCACTCTTGTTCATGAGGAAGGGCTTCTTCTCATCTTCTTATGCAGAGCTCTTTTTAGTCACTCAGTTCAGTTTCATAATTTCTTCAAATTGTACAAATACCTGCTGGAATTCTTCATATGCATCGAACCCCCCCCCCCCAAATAGCTTTGTTTTCAGCTAAAATTGGATAATTATGTCTAGATTTTAATTTATCGTGGTGTGTACTAAGAGCTCTCAGATGTAGTAATTAGGCTGTAATTAAAGGTAGATGGTTGAGCTCCATCATTTAGCCCTCCCTCCTTCCCAGAGATGATTTTCGACCAGAATTGTGGTGATTGGCGAGTGCCACAGAACTTGTCCACAAGGAGGTGCTGGTTTTCAGAGCAGTTTGTGGTAGGTTTTACACTTAAGAACATGGTAATGCACTTTCTTGTGAGTTCCTGTGTTACCTTATCTCTGGTTTTGTCGGTTTGCAGTACTTAAGGAATTTTATAATGTGATTTATGTTTATCTTTGCCCCCTTTAGAAATACTAATTCTTTCTAAAAGAAACCTGTTTGCTACTCTGATTCAGGATTTCAGGATTTTTATCTCTGAAACCTGCTGGAGTACCCATTTGCTTGCAGCTCCTTTGCGTGGCAGCAGTCTGGCTCCTCCAGCCAGAGGTGGTGTCTTGGCTCACAAAACGCTTCTCTCCATCTTCCCCCTTTAGGTGATGATTTCTCACTGCCTGGGTTTGTTTCTTTGTGAACGGCCGGGCGGTCCGGTGGCTGCCACTTCAACCTGAGGTCTTGGTTGTGGGGACAAATAAACCAACTGTTGTTTTTTTCCCTGGGATGGCAAGGCTCTGGTGCTGCCGGAGCTTGGGGAAGCCCAGGGCTGGGATGTTGTGAAAAAGGAGCTGAGGATGGGATGTGGTGTCAAAGGCAGAGAGATGCTGTGTTCTGGTGGTTCGTGTTTTTCCCCTGGAGGGGAGAAAGGAAGGGGAGCACATTAGTTACAGCTGTAGTGGACCTTCAGTAGCACCGTCTGTGAGAGAAAACTAGCCTAAAAGAGGGATGACTGTTGTAAGACCTGATAACAAATATGGCTCTCAATTTTAGTTACTATTTTTTTGCCACCCAGGCTGTATTACAGCATGGGAAGATACTGGGTAAATAATAGGTGCCAGAGACAGGGTGCTGCAAGGTAAAATCAAATTATAATCATATCATTTGAGGGATACTCTTGCAGAGTAGACTTGTCCTTCAGCAATACAGTACTCTGGCTCTGAAATCTTACCTTGCTTTTAGTTGTCGGAGGCTTTTCTGTTCTGGGTATCAGTTGTCAATTGACTTTGTAAGTCAGCTTGTAACACTTATGCTCTGAAGCTGATTGTTCTTCCAGAGAAGAAGCTGCTTCCTGTGCATGCCTGTCTGAATGTATTTAATGGGGAAAGGGAAACTTTTTTCCCCTTGCAAAGTTGTTTGGGTATGACTGTCAACTGTTCTGGGCTCAATGTTACTCTCTACTTGAATGGAAGCTGGTTCCTTCCTCCCTTCTCCTAAACTACTTCCTCTCATAAGGCTTTAAATCTTATTTTTAACTGAAGGAACGTAACTTCTTTCAGAAAGTGTGTCAGTTCAGCATTCTTCATTTGATTGTGTATGCATTGAGGGCAGTTTACATCTTTGATAGGCCATGCTTGCTGTATTAGCCTCTGTCCTTACTTGTAGACCAGTTTGGGCTAGACAACGTGCTGTGTTTATGGTGTATTCCCCAGTGTCGCCTGAAGCCATGCGTGCTCTACTGAATGCAGAAGCCTTCTGCTAGTGAAGCATCCTTTCCTTTCCAGTCACATACAAATTAGTCACCATCCTGTAAAGTGTGCCTTGTAGGAGCCTTTCTCCTTGTGGTTTGTTTTTTTTTTTTTCCTTCACCAACTGTAACAAAGACTTCAAGTTAAGCATATCTCCTCTGCTGGCTGCTTGGTGCTTGGGTTCTGCTGCCCAAGAGAAGATTTAGCTGTGATTGCAGGAAAAGTGTCAGGAGTGCAAGCGTGCAGGAAAATACCAGCCTGTGACGCTGGGCAGAGTGTAACTGCGGCAGGCACTAGGGAGCGGGTCGGTACCCACAAACGCGTGGGATCAAGAAATTAGCAGGGTGAGTGCAGCTCCAGCTTTCAGCTGCATCAGATGCTTTCTGGTTGCGCTGTTAGCTAGCGTGCCGGCTTTTGTGTCCACACGTGTTGCCAGCTTTTGTGTAAAGGTTTGTGGGGTTTGGCTCAGGGAAGTCCAAGTTGCGTGTTCTGCACGAGTCATTCAACCTGAATTCTTCTCATGTTTTGCAGTGTGGTAGCGTTAAGGTTTTGAAATTTTTATTGGGAACGTTTTTATTTTTTTTTTAAATTCAAAAGTGTAATATTTTGGGGTTTATGACAGATTTACAGATTTCACTGGAAAACAAAAAAGTTTATGGAATTTAAGTATTTATTTAAAACCTTGAAATTTTTTGAAGAATAAATTTGTAGTATACCTTAAATTTAATTGAAAAAAAATTATCAGAAGAAATATATGTCCCAGCAGCTTTAAAATGAAAAAATTTTGGGCTAGCTACTGCCTTCTTGATACCTGCATCTTGACTAATTTGCATAGATGTACCAAAATTTAATGTTTACACCAAAATACTCTGTTCTGGCGCTAATGAAGTGACAGTCTCAAATTTTAGCCCTGCTAGTAACAATATAAAGCACTGTGAACAGAAGCTGTCATGATCCTGACCTTGCTAAAAAATAAATCTCCCTATCCATGTGCTTCATAATAAGCAAAGTCATTTGGCTTGGTGAGAATTACTGGGGTAGTGCCTGTTTGTCTGGATTTTAGAAGAAAAATAGCTCAATGGTAACATCTTGGCTCGCCATTAAGTCAATAAATGGTATTCATACAAAGGTTTTAGAGTCAGTCTAAGTAATTAAAAAGAAATATGCTTTTAAGTGTGGGACTATGAAAAGCCTTTAGAGAAGATTTTAGCCCTTATAATCAGGTCAAAGTCAGGTCTCTTCTGTTTGGTTTGGTTTTTTTAAATCTTTCTCAGCATAAAAACAAATTATTATCTCCTTCATTGGGGTGGCTTAATGCTGCATTTGAAGTATCTGACCTTTTTATTGAATGAATTGGTTTGTCTTATACTTCTGTGTGGCTTTTCTTGCTGACAGTTGTGTTGCAGGTCACCATATGGTAAAATAAACAGCTCTCACAAATGATAGAAAATTAGTAAGGTCCCATAGTTGATGCTTAATTATTGCTATTAATACATTGACTTGCCTTTTCCTAGAAGGCTGTTTATAAAGTGTATGTGGGATGTAAACGGATATAAGAGTCGAAGATTGTGGAGCAAATGTTTTTCTTTCGTTTATTTTTTAAGTGCCTGCTTGAGCATCAGTCCTGTGTGTGCCTATTAAAGTCAAAGCCATTCCCCTCTGGATTAGCTATTAGCTTCAATGGCATCAGCAGCAGGACAGCAAGCAGTCTACCCACACAGAATGAATGACAGGGTCACAGCCTTATCGTGCAGGTTTGTGCTGCTGTATAAACTTTGAGTCCTCAAAGTGCATGATGATTTTTTTACCTGGAAGAGGTCATCCATGCAAGACATTAGCAAATACTGTGTCTAAGATTAGAATATACTTTTCTTTTCCTGTAGTTTAATACATGTAAATGTTCCTCAAGACTATCTGTTTGCAGCTGTTCGCAGTCCATGTGTATCTCATGCCCAGAAGATGAGGGCTATGAGCCAAACAAAGGCTATAATTTGAGTTGCTTCCATTTTTATCGCTGCAGTTAAGACTAGGTACCTCTGTTTTGGCTTCTAAAATAGCATGTTTGCCATTGCCTGTTTATGCTAAATTGAGGAGTACTTTTCTCTTGGCTTGCCTTTGAGTGGGATCTTCTTTCACTGGGGTAAAGTGGAACACCTGTTTTTACTTGTAGGTAAGTAGTGATGGAGAAGTTGTTTAAATTTGCATCTGCAGGAGAATATATCTTATAAAATAGCTGACAGGGTAGGTGTTAGATAAGTGAACAGTGAGATGGATTGGAAACTGGCTGAATGACAGTGCCCGGAGGGTTGTGATCGGTGGCACAAAGCCCAGCCAGAGGCCAATCAGCAGTGTTGTGCCCAAGGGGTGGATACTGGGGCCAATGCTGCATAATAGCTTAATGAGTGGTCTGTACAATGGGAGAGAGTGAACTCTGAACAAGTTCACAGGTGATAGGTAACTGGGAGGAATGGCTGATACATGACAGGTTGCCATTCAGAGAAACCTGGACAGGCTGGAGAAATGGGCTGAGAGAAATCTCATGAAGCGCAACAAGAGGAAATGCAAAGTCCTGCCCGTGCAGGGAAATGATCCTAGGCACCAGTGCACACTGGGGAACAACTTGCTGGGAAGCAGCTCTGCAGAGAAGAGCCTGGGGATCCTGGTGGACAACAAGCTGACCATGGGAAGGCACAGTGCTCTTGTGGGAAAGGGGTTAATGGTGTCCTGGGCTGCATTAGGCAGAGACTTGCCAGCAGGTGGAGGGACCTATTGCTTTCTCACCTCTTACTTTGACCAAGTAACTTCTTTGCTCAGGACTTCCATTTCTTCATCATTTGAAAGAAGACAAATGTACTTCTTTTTTTTCCTTAATATTGCTTGTTGAGACTAGCACTATAAAGATTGTTTATGTTGAAACAGCTTCTATTTCACTTTGTCAACTAAAATTAGCCAGTTTTATTTGCCCTGTGTTGAACACAGATGAAAGGCTTTCCTTGTATGCAATACCCATGTCTGCCAATTTTCTTTTTCTTGCAGTAGTTTCAATCAAAAGGGTAACTGAGATAATCTAGATAAAAGCCTAAGAAGTTGTATTGATTCATTTGAGTGCTGACCAAGGAGTTAATTAAAAAAAAAAAAGATTAAATTCTGTGTTTCTACAGAAAAACAAATGGCACTTAAAGTGCTTAGTAACATTAAAAACTTCTTATCTGTGGTTTTATGATATTTATAAAGCTAGGAGAAACTACTGTTCCTCTTAATATTGATTGTTCTCAATATGTTGAATACAAAATAGTCCAAATCCTCTTCAGAGAAGTACTAATAGCTACTTTAATTATGGGGGTTTTTTTGAGGTTAAAACCTACCTTATGTGGTAATATTACGGTCAAGCTTCTGTAAAGCCTGCTAGTAATGAGATGTTGTAATTTAAGGAGTGAGCTTGCACAGTGATGCTCTTTGGCTCCTGTCCATTCAGGGGTGATTATTTTTTCCTGAACCTCAGTAAATGGGATCATAACTTGTGCAACAGTTCTGATTTATTTTTGGTCCAGCTTCCTAGGTAGCTAACCATGGTACATCAGCTAAATTAATTTGGATAGCGATTACTGTCTTTGTACACGTTTAGGAAGTCCTTGTTGCTGGATCTGCTTTAAAGCTGTTGAGCAGAATTGAGGCTGTGTCCCTCATGATTTCCTTCTCTTCCTCAGCTTTTTGTCATCTCCTGCATTTTTAATTTACACCATTTTGATACAAAGGAATCTGAGTGAGCAGATTGATGCCCACAAGAATCCTTGTTAGTAACAAAGTCCTGATACTTGCTTTGTAGGATTGAATGCTTAAAATTTAAACATGTAAGGAGAGGAAACTGTTATTTCCATTTGTCTCTAAAGTAGTAGTCTTACCCATACTACTCTCCCTGAAGTAGAGAAAAATTTTATGTTTATGAATTGGGACAGGAAAAGTCCTTTATAGGCTCATGAAGTGGTTGGAAGCAACCTTAAAGATCATGTAGTTCCAACCCCCCCACCATGGGCAGGGACACCTCCCCCTAGACCAGGTTGCTCAAAGCCCCATCCACACTGAACACTTCCAGGGATGGGGCATCCACAGCTTCTCTGAGCAACTGATTCCTGTGTCTCACCACCCTCACACTGAAGAAAAGCTTCTTCCTGGTATCTAATATAAATCTACTCTCTTCCAGCTTAAAACCATTACCCCTTGTCCTATTGCTATGGGCCCTCCTAAAAAGTGCTTTCCAGCTTTCTTGTAGGCCCCCTTCAGATACTAGAAGGCTGCTATAAGGTCTCTCCAGAGCCTCTTCTCCATGCTGAACAATCCCAACTCTCTCAGCCTGTCTTCATAGGAGAGGTGCTCCAGCCCTCTGATCATCTTCATGGCCCTCCTCTGGACCCGCTCCAACAGGTCCACATCCGTCTTGTGCTGAGGGCTCCAGAGCTGGACACAGCTGGATGCCCCTCCTTGTTGGTAAGGACAACGTCCAGCGTGGCTCCTCTCCTCATTCGCTCCTGTACCACTTGGAGAAGGAAGTTGTCATCAACACATTCCAAGAACTTTCTGGATTGTTTGTGCTCTGCTGCATTGTCCCTCTTGTTGGACAGGACGTTCTTACATGTGTTTAAAATCCGTATCTCAAATCTCATGTAAGCACAGACTGCAGATTGTAAGGGCATACGTGAAAGTAGGACTTCATTTTATCCACTGCTTCTGCTTGTCCTTTTGCCAGAACTCTACTCTCTTGCCACTGCAGGTCTTTCAGATGGTTTATAAGGCTGAAGATATTGTCCGATGTATGAATGGAGGTGTTCTGGTTTTAGTAGCCAGGAAGAAATAAAACCATATAACCAAAGCCCCTTTGAGTGTCTCTGTCCTCACTGTGCTGGGACAAGTATTTTTTATTTATTTGTGCTGCAAAATAGTTTTGGAATTTCCATGCAGAGTGAATATCATCTTAAGATATTTCCTTTTCAGGTTTCTTGCTGATCTAAGTGTAATGAGAGGTAAACTTGGTGGAAGGATATGGCATACAGTGGAAGTCGGATGGCTTGCAAATCATACTTTGCACTCCAGAAAAACCTTTAGCTGCCTGTACATTTCAATAGTTGAATGTGTTTTATTAGTGCACAACTGATAAGGAAGGAGAAAAGACAAAGGTGTTTGGAGTAACCATCTACTGGGTTAAGACACCTGGGGCACTGAAGTCACGGGTGGTTTTGAACAGAAAAGGACTGCCGTTCCCAGCTTCAGTTTTTGGAGTGGGATTTGCACTGCCATGGGTTCCTTGAGTTGGGTTTGTGACGCTGTTCCCATTGCTGTTAACTTTGTTTTGCTGTTCCAGGCTAATCTGTTTGTTCTGCTGTCTATCATCTGTGTTCTGCTGAACCTGGCTGGATTTATATTAGGATGTCAAGGCGTTCAGTTTGTGACCGGTGTACCCCGATGCGACTTGGTGAGCAGACATACTGATTTACGTGCATTTCTTCGTGGTATGCCACATAAGCTTGATGTGCTGGGATCACAAAATGTGCTAATGGAGAGATGGAAGTAATGCAGCTACAGTGTGGTGGAGGAAAAAAGAAAACTCTCTGTTTAAGGCCCTGATTCAGTTCAGTTCAGACAGCCTCACTGAAATCCACAACCGTGTCTTTATTGTCTGTGTTCCTGTACACTTGGTTTTTTTGAGTTGGAGTCTTCATAAGGTGTTCAGCTCCTAAAGCTGAAGACCCCAAAAGGATATGTTTTTCCTCCTCATTAGAAGAGGATACTTAGCCCAGGAATGGTTTTGTTTGACTTTGTTGAGAGCTGGTCTCTGTCTTCAGGGTCTGAAGACACAGCTGATTTGGTACAAGGCTTTCTAGACAATTTTATGGGGCCGTGTAGGAAAGAATCCCAAATATATCTTCAGAAAATCCATCTTGCCAGCATTATACACTGATTTTAATATCATAGCTGTTTAAGAACTAACATAAAGGTTTTTTATAGTAATGTGAAAAAAAAAAAAACAACAAAAAACTGTTGGAAAAAGCCTGAGTGAGCACTGGTGAGCTACCTAAAAAAAAGCTCAGTCAGTATGAGCTATGGATGGGATTATTTCTCCTGGCTTGCCTCACCTGGTGAGGACAACTTGTGTTGAACCTTTCAGCAACAACTGTAAGGAAAAAATGAAGGTAGATCAAATCATACTAGCTTTTCAGAACACTTCTACTTGAGGAAGAAGCAATCTGCACAAGAAAGGACAGAATGAAAAAGACTTTTCTTAAATGGGTGTCATAAGAAGTAGAAGAATGTCTATTTATGAACCAGAAGCTGTGGAATAATTGAAGCATACAGGATTACTTGGTGGTTAAGAGGATCACGTGTAAAGGCTTGAAGGACTTTAAGGGTTAGTAGAAAGATCTTTGAATATTTACTTGCAGTCACTTGTTGCTTCAAGAAAGCTATTGTTGGTTCCTTAACATGGCAGTGGTGTACTGCAGTGAGAATCCAAGATGACAAGCACTTGGCAATCTGGGTTCACCCAGTATTAATGTACTGAAGCAGCACTGAGAAGCATAGGGTACAGACAAAAGGCATTCCTGAAGTCATAAATTGTTCTGTAGAGTGATTCATGTAGGTGGAAGACCTTTGACGCTATGACTCTAGAGAGTGTGGCAGCTAAGAAACCAATTATCTCTAGATACAGAAACATTTAATTTCTACTTGAAAACTAAGATGACAACATTAATTTGAAGATTACAAACAATAGTGGTGAACAGATGTAACTATTACTGATTTGACTGGGTGGAAATTACAGTTGTGGGTTTCATTCTATCCTTAGAGATACAAAATATACTCATGAATCAGAGAAAACGTGTACGCTCCATAGACAGTGGCTTACACATCAGTCGAAGAAAGAGTTTCCAGGCTGCTATGCATTTGAAGGGGCATGGATACTAAAATGGCTTAGTAATCATTGCAGCTTTTATTACAACTAAGTTGCATTTAAATGTCTTGAGTGTATCAGTAATACTTTCTTTCCAATAGGAAGTGTGCATAACGTAGCTTTATAATGAATGAATCACTGGCATACCAAACTGTACAAATTTCATTTTATGAGCCTGTATTTCCAGTCTGCTTTGTCGTCAGAGGTATAACACATGGGCTCTATGTTATGCAGGTTAAAATGTTGCATAAAACAGCTAACAAATTAAAAAGTGGAGTTTTGTGTTTTTAAAGGTGGATGTGGGTGAAAACAAGATTTGTTTCTGCTGTGAAGAATTGCATCTCACTAAGTGCACAGAAGAAGAGACTGCGCTGAGGCTATACAACGTGAAGTCCTGCGGTGCTGCTCACCTTCTTCTCAAGGTACCCTGTGCACACTGCTTAACGTGGCTGCTTGATGATGTCCACACTTGTGTGACAGTGCAGTGCTGAGGTGACTGCTGTGTTTACTCTGAAAAAATCTGTTATTTTTCTGGTATGCCACACTGGTCAGAAGCTCCTTATGCTTCTGTAACAAGTTTTTTTGGTGTTTTTTTTTTTTTCTCATGTCTGGGTTTTAGTCAATGCATTGCTGATCCAATATGCAGTTCTTGTCCTTTCTGTGTTCTATGCAACCAAATCTACAACTGAATTTGGACAAGATAACATGGGTAAATATGGTGTAAATTTTTGCTAATGATTTGATGCCTTCAGTGGTCTCTTAATCTTCTCAGCCTTTCTTGGCTTACAAATTGCTACAATACAACTTCCAAAGAGCATCATTTTCAAATGTAAAAGTGTTTTAACATTTCTTTAATGGTGATTATCTCACATCTGGATTTCCCATGGAAAAGTTAAGAGGAAGGTTATAAGTCTTGGATGAATAAATGGACTATAAATTACATCTGAGTGGTATTAAACCCTTCTGGATCTCCCTGTCAGAACACACAATAGGGCAAAATAAGCTTTTGCAAATTACTGCAATCTTGAAGATTATCTGTCCTGAAGACTTCATCACAGATGTTTCTAACAAGGAATTGTCATGGTCATCTTGTGTTTTCTGTGTTTGGTTTTGTTTCCGTTTTTTATTATTATTATTATTTTGACATTTACAAATACCTTGATTTAATCTTTTAATTCCCATGATCTTCATGTTCTTCAGAAAGTTCTCTTTGCTCTTTGTGCCCTGAATGCTCTCACCACCACAGTTTGCTTGGTAGCGGCTGCCCTGCATTACTTACAGATTTTTGCAACAAGAAGATCCTGCATAGTAAGTGAGTGCAAGGCGTTGCCCGCTGTGAACAGGGGCACTAACAATATTATTAGATTACGCAGTTCAGCAATTCTTTTTTATATCTCAGAAGGTTTTTAACAGAAGTTTTGTTTGATTAGGATGAATCTCAGATTGAAGACCAAGATCATGTTTTGGATCCTGATGATTTTGTCCCACCTGTGCCGCCTCCCTCCTATTTTGCAACTTTTTATTCTTGTACTCCACAAACAAGTTGCAGGTAAACTTCTACACACTCTTCCTTTCTTTTAGTGTTTTTTGGGAACACTGCATAATCTTCTTTTTTTTTTTTTTAAGACCCTTTTCTCTGTTATTAACTGGAAAAGGTTGGTGACTTTATAAAAAAAAAAAAAAAAGAAAAAGCCTGTAGAGTTAGGAGGCAGCATAAATAACAGTGTCAGTGAGGGTATAATTTTGTGGTTTTCACTTTAGATTCTGTAGCAACTGTTTCTGGGTAAGAAAAATACTGCAATTTGACACGGCTGAAACCTTTTATGGTGCTGTCAGCAGCAGGTAGGGGCAGCGATGGGAAGCCAGGCGCAACCTCTTGGCAAGGCTTTTGTGAGAGACCCTTGAATGGCAGCCTGGGGGCCCACAGACCTTCCTGCCAGGTCCCTCTCTGGCAACTAGGGCTGACTGAAGGGTATGTTTTGATTGCAAGGCCAGGTACCATTATCTCGGTACTTGCCCCTGGTATTGTTGCTGGGGTTCTCTGCAGTGGCAGATGGAGGAGAAGGGAGAGTGAACATGGGAGGATGAGTTCACATATCAGAAAGAGGACAGTCGTAAGTTACTGTAATCTCTTCCCCTGCCCCCCATCCCCCTGTTTGTGTTTTTTTGTGGTTTTTTTTTTTTAATTCATTACCACAAAGGTAAAGGGAAGAAGGATTTGGAGGAGGATTAAATAATAGCTGCATGAATTTTTTTGTGAGTAAGAGAAAACGTGCAGAAATTGTTTATATTGCTGAAGACTGCCTTTGGTATAATTAGTCTTATGAAACATTAAAATATAAATCTGGTGGGGTTTTTTTTTGTGTGTGTTGAAGAGGAATAGGGCTAAAAGTCATATAGCTTGTCCATTAAGCGTCAACTTTGTTATTTTGCTATACTGGGACTTAGTAGTGTCTATATTGCAATTCAGTATTGGCTTCCAGGCTGTGCTATCCTTCATTATATACTGGTGGTTATATACTCTTCACAGTAACTTGCAGGTTAGCTTTTTTATTAGTTTGACTCAGGTGGGCCTGCATTATTCTGCTGTGAACACACCATGTTTATACATAAGATATCACGATGCTCAGGCAGACCATATTACTTTTATTTAAAACTCCTGCCTTTTGCAGCATGCAGGACTGTTTAGTTTATTTCACTGTTTTGTCAGGAATAGCACACACGACTTCCAAGACTCTGTGGTCCTTACAGAGGTAATACAGATCCTGGGGTTACCTAAAAAATGGCAACATGGCACAGGAATTGATTTTAGAATGAAAAAGTCATCTAAAATACCGAAGACTGGGATTGAATTCCAAACATTACTAAAAACCTCCTATGTGAGTCTTGGCTCAAGCTAGTTATGGGAACAGAATGGTGTCTGTAATGATCTCTTTGGAAGATGAGGTATTTATTGACATTTGCTTGTCACAGTTCCCCTGCTTTAAAACGGGACTGTCGCTCTTTGTCTGGCATGTCATTCTAGATGGTTATCTCTTTCCCAGCAGCAGTATTTCTCTTTGTCTATTTTCAGCACAGTTGGAGCCACTGAACAATATTTAAGGCTGCTACGGTCTATTATTGTGTAGTTACCTTACCTGTGACTGCATTAAAACTTGCTGATAATAACATTTAAGCAACAGTGATGTCTTTCTGAAGTCAGGCTACTTGTTTCAAGGTGCTCAGGGCAGTTATGCAGCAGTGCAGAAGTTAAAGCAACAGACAGACTTAATTTCCGTTCTTGGCAGATGAGGAAATATGACTCACCCCAGGCTGGATCCAGGGTGTCCAGCAGAGCGGCTGAGATGGGACCTGGCCTTTTCTCAGTCAGCCTCCTCGCACTTTTCCCTGCCCTGTCCGTACCCTGGGTGCCGTGCTGTGTCCATGACCTGGCTTTCTGTGCCGAGCTCCCACGCACCCTGCATCCAAAACCTTTGTGTGAAAGGGGGGTGGCAGGAGCTGCTTCCAGGGTGGTGAACCACCATCTGCAAGGTGCACCTGGGGCAACTCCAAAACGGATGCATCACTTTGAGAAAGGAAACACTGCGGTGATCGAAACATGTGCCAAGGACATACTTGGAATGAGTAGCCATTCTCCTCAACCCTTTAAATTGCAAAGCCAGAAGCACTGCTAGCACAGCCAGTTAATTAGTTTGTTTGTTCATGGGAAAACATTTACATTTGTCTTATTTAGTGGTAAACAAAACAGCTCAGTACCAAGTCCATGATTTAAAATATAATAAAAAGCAGAGTAAGATTGAGATGCTTTGGGTCACAAACTTCTCTGAAGGTCTCCTCTGCGCCTCTACTGTTGACCACCACACTTTGTTCCAGTGTTAACATAAGTTTGTTACCCCATTATCAAAATCAGCATTAGCCAATAAGAGTTTGTACAGGGAACGTTCTTATTTCTTCCTTGTCAGAGCTACCTCCCAAAAGGAAGCTGATACAGCCAAAGGTCTTCGGGATTTCTGCTGCAGTTAAGGTTTCATAGAACTCTTTGAAAAATGAGAAGTAAGGTTAACCGTGAGATGCATTTGCCTTATACAAGCCTTCATGAATTGATCAATTATAATATTCTTAGCCAAGCACCATCATAAAAATAGCCTTTAGTCTGAATTTGCCGCCTTCTCTGCAGCTGTATCTGAACATAAAACATGAGATCAGAAGTGTCTTGAATTTCAGCTATAATTAAGAACTTAGTACACAAAAATCAGAGCTAGGCTATCACATTTTGTATGGCCACCTGTGTTTGAATCTCTTGAAACAAAACTGAATCTCTGTGAAATAAAGCTGAAGTGGAGTCCTGGGCGCAGCACTGCCCAAAGATGTGTGAAGCTCTGGTGGATACATTGGAGAGGTACCTGCTAAGGAGCAATGTCCTGCCATCTTCTGGGAAAATCTCTTGGAGCTCTCAGTGAGTTCATGAGCTGGGACTGAGATCCCAAAATCTGAGCTGGCACGGCAAAGCCATTGGAGTTTGGTAGCTGATGATGTTTTTCTGCAGCTGGAAAGCTGTACTGACAGAGTTGCTCGGTGTTGCTTGTTGCAGGATGCTGGGCTCGGATGTGATTCCGTTACCCCATATTTACGGAGCACGAATCAAAGGTGTTGAAGTGTTCTGCCCTCTGGACCCACCTCCTCCTTACGAAGCTGTGTGGAGCCAGAACAGCTCTGAGCAGGTAGGGCACACTGGAGTTTAAAGCGTAACATGTTTTTTCTGTTATAAAGGTAAAGTTGCACTGAGGGATGGTAAACGTGTGTTAGGTATCTTTCCATTTCAGAGTCGCAGGAGAATATGTTTGGTTACAAATGTGGCTTGCTGTGAATTTCACTGAAGATTTTAATTAGTCACTTACCTTTAGAGTTGAAAGAGTTTTCCCCGTTTGGAAAACTGCATCCAAGCATGGGAGAAGCAGTAAAATACACTGTGGCTATTCTAGAAGACCCCCGTGCTTCCTCATTTCTTTACTTCCCTACTGCATCTGTACTCCTCCCATGTGGGACTAGATCAGGGTTTTGCCATGATCCCTTTTCAGAAGACAGGTGCATTTTTCCAGAAAATACTCAGCAGGATAAAATTGGCTGACCTGGATGATGAACATTAATTTTAGACAGTCACTAGTCTTGGTTTTACAGTGGAATTAAACACATATCACGTAGTCACTTGTCCTGGTTTGAGGTAGAACAGAACCAATTTTCTTTTCAATAATTTTACTTTTCAGCTAAGCCTCTTCAACTGAACTGCACTCTCTGAAATTAGCAGCATATTTTTCAGGCAGTGTCTGCTACCAGAGTGATAAGGCCTGATGTTTATAGTGAATGCCGAGGAACGGTATGCAGAGAGGCTTTTGCTTATACTTATTGCTATAACAACCAAGGTCAGATAACTTTGTTATATGCCAGTTGGAGGGTTAGAAGCAGAAGAGCGTAGAAGGGTCCCACCTGTGGGGAGGAGTGGCCAGTACGGGTGACTCAGAACTGACCAACAGGGTATTCCATCCCATTTTCCCCACGCTCAGTATAAAAGCTGAGGGATCAAAGAGTCAGCCTCTTTCTTCAGTGGCTGGCGTCCAGGAGGACTCTGTCTGTTCATCTGCCTTTGATCCATGTGTTCCTGAATCCAGTTCCTGAGTTCAGTTCCCATCTGGGACTTTCCCAGTGCCTGCTGGTGACGTGATCATCATCCTGGGAGCTCAATAGTGGTTTCGTATATATTTCCTTATCTTCTCATGGATGATACTATAATTTCTTTTTATTATTGGTATTTCATAAAAGTAGTTGAGTTTATTTTCAACCCACAAGTCTCTCTTATTCTCTTTCCCTTCTCTGGGGAGAGAGGTTAAAGACACTGTCATTCATTTTAGTGGCTACCGCAGCCCAAATCATGCAGTTAAGCAAAAGTATTCACTTTCTAAGGTGGATGTTGCACTTCTTAGAAAGTCTCAGAAAAAGGAGGGTGGCTTGTGATTTTTCAACTTTTCTATTTTATTCCAGGAAGATGCACTACAAATAAGTATTGTGGAAGTCGTTGATTCGGGGGAAGTGAGTGACAGGCTGGCCTCTCAAGGTAAAAAGTACATTTTAAAATTTGTTCTAGAACAGTTCTGCCCAACCCACATGACTTAACGTAGCGGCAGCATTATTATTTCTTTGAAAGACGGCCACCATATTGTAAGCCAGAGATACAGAATCATGATTGGTTTGGGGAGTAGGAGCAGGGATCAATGTTTAAAATATATAAAAAGTTGTCTGCTCTTAAGATACAAAAAGAAGATATATTTCCTTCTTACTAATCTACAGGTTAGTTGTTCACTCTACATCCATGCATTTTAAGAAACAATGTCCAGCTCCAGTGCTTCCATTTGTTTTGTATACATGATAGTGCCTGTTGACATTTTGTTGCTGATGGAAATAGGAAAAGGATAATATAATGCTGTACTTCGTTGAACTAAATGTAGGAATTACTCTATTACTCAGCCTGCACTGGAAGAATTACTAAATAGTTTCTGCATACTGGTAGGGGACATAGCTGGACTATGCATAGAGGCCACATGAAGTGTTGCTCAGAGTTGTTTTAGAAAACAGTGGAAATGGTTCCCAGTTGTTTTCAGCCTGATCTTTATTTTGGTGTATGCTTGTGGTTAAACATTATTGGCTCCCAGATAAGTCACAGGCAGCTTTTCCCATACAGCCCTGGTGAAAATCTGTTCTACTTCTCATTTGAACTTGCCACTATGGGGCAGATTGTCTTGTGTGCAACAGATGGTTATGTGCCTCTCTGTGCAACGTTCACACCAGACAGGGAGTAAAGACACTGAGGCAGGGGGTGAGGGGAGGAAGACCCAAATCTGTTATTTGACTGTGGATTCTCTTCTGCCAACCTACTTCTCAAGCTATAGGAAAACTTTGGTGTGAAGTTTATCAGTTGAAAATGTCCCTACTAAGTGGTGGCAGGAAAAAAAATAATTTACATAAATCCGTACTTTAATCAAATAACAAGTTTTTCAAAGTTCCCTTAAACCCAGCAGGCTGCCTGAAACCTCTGAAAACAAGCACTTAAATGCTTCTGATATCTCATTACTTATGATAGCCAAAAAGAAATTCAGAAGAGTTGAAGCAAAAAAGTCTAATTCTCAAGGACTTCATATTCCTAGAACTG
>KZ505941.1:361578-414414 GCA_002844005.1 Limosa lapponica baueri
GTTCCAACCCCCCTGCCATGGCAGGGACATCTCCCACCAGACCAGGTTACTCAAAGCCCCATCCAGCCTGGGCTTGAACACTTCCAGGGATGGGGCTTCCACAGCTTCCCTGGGCAACCTGTTCCAGTGCCTCACCAGCCTCACAGTTAAGAATTTCTTCCTGATATCTATAAGATAAATCTCTCTTTAATCCTTCCTGATTCTTGGCCTGTCATGCTTTGTTGCTGGGTCCAACCTCCTGACTTGCCAGGCTGCTATCTGCTGTGTCACTGGTTCTTCTCTTTAGGGATTCTAGGTAGCATTTGTGTAGGAGATAAGGTGCTGTGCTCAGCAAGTACATATCATCCAAGCCTTAATTTTCTCAAATGCTCCAGCCACTGGCATGTTTCTGTTAGAGTAGCAGCACAGACATTTGCCATGCTCTGAGTAAGAGACTGTTTACATTAATTTGGTTTTTTGCTCTTGCATAAGCAAGAACATTGTTTCCTGTAGTATGCCTGGTGCCATCAGATGGGAGGTACGGAATCAGCCATGGTGAGAAATACATAGCTTCATCCTGTCTTGTTAACTAAAAGACAGCTGTGGGAATCACAGCAGGTAATTTCACCCTGACGAAAAGGAGGTACGTTGATTAATTGGAAAGATGAAACACGTCACAAGAATTCAGTAAAATCTATTTTAATGAGGAACCTGATGAAACAAGCTCTTTAATTTCCTTATAGGGCTTGGTGACTGATTTATGACCTACCTAATTGCAAACAGTAACTGACCTCTGTGATCATACGCTGTCATATCTTGGTACATCTGCTTATATGCAGAAGGATTTCAGGCTCTATGAGATTTGGTTTTCTCTCCAAGAAAGCTGTAGATCCCTTCTCTCTGATCAGGTAGTTTAAAGCGAAGTTTGTACTAGGCAAAGCTGAATTATTTTTTTTTTTGCTACTCCAGTTCAATAAGGCTGAACAGGTTTCTGCAAATGTTTAAGCAGCGTTCCTGCCGAGTGTGGGCATATGCACACATATATGCACCTCTGACTGCTTTTCCTTTATTCTGACTGTTTTTGTTTCACCTTTACTATTCCTAATTATTCAGGTGAAGAAATTCCTGAGTCTTCCAGCAGAGTGAGCATTTCACCCTCAAATGCAAGCCCGGTGCCTGCAGAAGGAGTGTGCAGGAGAGCCTTCAGTCCTTTGCGGAAACGGTCTAAAAGTGACCCTGCGCTGCACAGCCATTTGCTTCAAGGTGAATTGGTTTTTCTTTGTCAGTGCTTATCGAATGAGTCCTTAAAAGAAGGTTTGTCAGAAGGTGAGTACCTTGAACCTAGTACCTGCAGAAATCAGCTGCTGTCTCCCAACAGAGTACCCACATTAGAGCAAACAGTTCGTGCTTTGCCGAATCTTCTCCACCCCGGTACTTCAGTCTTGCAGCTGTTCAGCCTTTCCTGGCCTGGAAAAGGGTCCGTATCAGACATTGCTGGTTTCAGGAGGAGGGAGAGATGGTGGAAGATGAGGAGGAGGGACCACATAAGATTTCTTTCGTACACTGGCATCTAAAAGCTTGCAAGGGCAGTTGTTAGTGTGAGCAATTTAAAGCAAAATTAGCTTGGGTATTTGGTATTAGCCTATAAATTTACACCCCTATTCTTCCTCCTTACAGCATCAAAAACCCCAAAAACTCAACATAAAAAAAACCCAGAGTGGAGAACTGATGAAGTCTGTCGAGCTACTTTGATGTCAGCGATCTAATTCAGTTGCTATGGGAAAAGTGCTAGTGTGGCTGCAGAGTCCTTGATTCTGTTGACTGTCTTAAAAATTCACTAGTTAAGAGTCTTGCCTTTTTTATTAGGGCATATTGTATATAGTAGCTGCTGATACATACTAGCACTCACAAAATGTAAGAGGGGAGGGGGCATGTTAGTAACAACCACTTATTTTGAATAAAGGGAGCCTGCCAGTCTGGATTACACTTACTATTTTGTGGAATGTTTTTATGTCTCTGCTACATCATGTGTTTTCTCTTTTCCTCCTACTGGCTTCCACCACAGTGCCCTGGAGAATCTGCTGCTGAAGCAATAGTTACATGACACAGAGCCTACTCGTAGCTGTGAAAGTGGAGCAGAGCGTTCCTGCTGTAGACTCCATCAGTCAGAAGCATTTGGGTGCTCTGGGATGGATGTAACTGAGGTTAGGTCTGTTCAGAACTACACCTGAGAGTTAAATACATGAGAGTGCTGCAGAAAGGGAACTCGGCTGCAACAGAACAGCAGAAGTTGCTTCAAGTTGGAGAAGGACTCAGTGTCAGGGAGTGTAGCAATAGGACGAAGGGTAATGGTTTTAAATTGAAAGGGGGGAGATTTAGATGAGATACTAGGAAGACATTTGTTCCTATGAGGGTGGTGAGGCACTTGAACAGGTTGTTCAGGGAAGTTGTGGATGCCCCGTCCCTGGAGGTGTTCAAGGCCAGGCTGGATGGGGCTTTGAGTAACCCGGTCTAGTAGGAGGTGTCCCTGCCCTTGGCAGAGGAGCTGGAACTCAGTGATCTTTAAGGTCCCTTCCAACTCTAACCATTCTATGATTCTAAGTTAGTTAGTGCTCTTCTTGCTGGAAAGTTTTGGCTCTCCTCCTGGTATTGTTGTGTTTGGCATAAAGCCAACATTAAAGTACTTCTTGAACAACCTGTAGGTGCTCTTATTTATTTTTTTTTTTAGCAGGGCCAAAAATTGATGATTGTTATTTAGGCCAAAGGCAGTGGAATTGATTCCCTGCTGCTCCTTGTTTAGTCCTTGCAAGGTAATTTTGAATGGTTTTTTGGTTTGTTTTGTTGCTTGGGGTTTTTTGTCATTAAATTTCCAGTTGGTAGTAATACTAGCTTCCTGCTTGACAAGCAATTATTTTCTGATATTTTGTAACTAGCTGAAAGTTACAAAAACTTTAGGGGAGATCATAAAAGCTGTCAAGCTTCGCTTAACCAGCCTTGTACAACTGTATGTTAACATTAACACTCAATGCTCATTTCAGGTCTATTCAGAACAGAAGCAAAAGAGAAAGGAACCAACGTACACTAAATGGCAAACAGCCTTCCCAGAAACATCCCGCCAGACCCTTTGACATGTGATGTGCACTCAGCCCTAGCTGTGTACTGCTTTGTATTACAGGCATTTCCTCTAGCGTAAATCCCATACAGTGTGATCCTTGCGTGCCACCCTGACCGTGCCAGGCTGTTAGGTTTTACACAGTTAAGCTCTGCACTGCATCAGGATGGGAATCTCAGGGAATACTTGTTGAACAGTCCTGTGAACCAAGTGGATTGTTTGCTTTGCTTGATCTTTGTCTTCAGGGGCAGTGCTCAGCTGTGAAGCTGCAACGCAGACTGACGTAAACCCACAACTCTGCGCTGTCACCTTGCGGAAGAGTGTGAGAGCAAGAGCTTTGAGGGGAAGACCCCAGTCTTTGATAGACTACAAGTCTTACACAGACACCAGACGGCTTGTGGCATGGATCCTGGAGCAGTCCTCCTGCAGCATGAGCCCTGACATACACGAATTGGTGGAAAACATCAAGTCTGTTTTAAAATCAGATGAGGAACATATGGCAGAAGCTATCACCAGTGCCACCTTCCTTGAGCAGGTAGTTTTATTGCTTGTATTTGTCGGGTGATGTGGAAACCCAGGCTGGCCTTGGTGTGGAAGTATAGGTTTGCACTTGCCACTCTGCTCTGTGTATCAAAGTTTCTGGACCCAAATAGCTTCTTTTGGTATGTTGGTTTTATTTAGAGAGCGCGCGAGAGGCTGTGTAGCTGTGATGTCTCGTGCTCTATCAACCACACAGCCAGGAAGGTTTTCAGAAGACTGAATATATGTGTCTTTAAAAGCTGAAGGAGATGGTCTTCTGCAGTAGAATCATGAACTGTAAATAACAAGACAGTGTTTTATACTGAGCATGGCAGGGGAGAGGGAAGAGATTCGTAAAGCATTTGCATATAAAGTGGAAGGAATGAAGGCTGACAAGAAGAAACTTTTTGTAATTGGCTCCCATGATAAAAATAGGGCCTAGTACTAAAGGAAAAAAAAGCAGAAACTAGAAAATATGTGCGTACATTAATGGAATGAATACTCAGAAGTTTCAGACATTATAGACTTCATTGAACAAATGTTTTGGTAGCTTACAGACCATTTGGATAGATGAGTTGATTCATGCACGGTACAAGTGATTTGCTGTGACTACTGGTTTTGGTTTGAGTTCTCACACAAAACACATCAAAGATTTTAATTAGGCTCTGCAGATAAAGTGAGATTTCCCACTGCAGCCTAGAGGCAACAAAAGCCTCAACAAATCTGACAGAAAGAGATGAAAAAAAAATTTCCTTATGAGAATTTAATTTTTCATACTGGCCTGAAGCTTATTACAGTCTAGTGGCTTCTGCAGGAAGCAACATTTAGATTCCTGTTAAGCCATACCTGACAGGCCATGGTTTGGGGTGAGCTAATTCTTGTGCAGCTTAGGAAAAAAAACACCAAAAAATACCCAACACTCACTCATTTTCCCAATTGAGATTGCTTTTCCTATGCCTCCTTGACAAATAGCAATTTTAGTCTCAGCACTACAACTAGCTGCTCCCTAGTTGGGTAAGAAACTATTTTAATGGAACAAGAGCCTGAAAAAAAAAATCTGATTTTTTTTTTTTTTTTTCACTCCCCCTTTTAAAGGTGATGACACCTGCCCAGCAAGCCACGTCATCAAGTGCCCATGTGTTACCTTTCAGACGGCGTCCTGGATTGCTGCACCGGGAGAGCTGTGGTGACCTGAGTACTTTCACCACAGATGAGGATGAGCTACCAGAGAGGAGGATCCAGAGAGCAGAGCATGAACGGCCCCACAGTCTTATTGGTGTTGTCAGGGAAACTGTACTTTGAGCTGTCTTCTTTTTGTTCCTCAGTAGAGCACTTCTGTCAGACACAGATGCTGCACAGGAAAATAATCTCTGACCTGGGGATGCAAGAGTGTGCCGATAATCCATTTTTTTTTATACCCTCACGCTCAGACTCCCAAGGGGAAGCTTGTTCCAAAAGTCTATTAAGCGGCTTGCAAGCTGGCCTTTATTGGGCTGCTCAGGTGCGACAAGTCTGTTTGTGGTGTGGTACTGTCCGGTTGTGTCTCCATAGCCCCTCACCACATAGGATGGATTGGCTTTTTTTCACTCAACTCACAAGAGAGAGGGCAGAATGGCTCTATGCCTTGGTTTACCAGGGTGAGGCCAGGACAGTTCTTGCATGTGTGCACTTTGTCTCTCGCTGGAGAACAGGGCCGGTGCCAATGCCTGTGTTCATCTGGTGTGTGTTACTGTAGCTCCACTGATATTTTTTTTTGTGTTTTTTTGCTGGCACATAACAAGCCCCTCTCCTAGGAAGTAAATTGCTGTGTGCCAGCTGACATCTGTGCTGGAAGCGTGTATGCAGCCATCTCAAATCCTCGTCAGACGTGCAGGTGACTACCTAACACTGTTTGTGACTAGGATGGCTAAATATTCCTGCTGCTATTTTAATGATAAAGCTTCATTTAAAAATTATTAAACGGCTTTCCTACTGAAAACCAAAAAGCTTTAAAGGGACTTTTAATTAAGCTTGTTCAGAAGTTGAAACTGTGCAGTATGGTTTGACTCACTAAAGATGATAACTTGAATAATAAAAATGCTTATCTTTGCACTGCACTTGCTGCTTTATTTTTCCTGTCTAGTAGAGGAAATACATTAGGGGTATTGAGTTTGCTGGAGCAAACTGGCCTATTGGTATGTTTTGCTCTCAGAAGTAAGAACATAGCAAGTAAAAATTGAGGTGGTTTGTCTTGGAGAAGAAGGGAAGCACCACAAGAACACACCGCTTTGTAATGCTTGCTTTTAAGCCTGCTCTGTTACGTATTTTGCAATTCCCTCACATTTAAAACTCATCCTAAGTGGGAATTCTTTCAGATCTTCAGTATTAGGTTCCTTTTCCCAGTTGTTTGTTGCCCTTACAAAACTACATTGTGGAAGAGGAAAACCATGCACACCCCATCAGTGCAAACTGTGCTCACAGTAGCTTTTGGCAGCTCTTGCTTTGCTGTCACACTCTGCGTATAAACTCCCTGCAACCCCACGGGGAGGAAAGTCTGCAACGGTCCCCGGGCTCCAAGTCCAGATGGAACACAAGCTTGTGGTTTGGAAGACTTGATCACAATTCAGTTAATTGCTCATTATCCCAGCGGAATGGGACTAACCTGAGCTAAAGTTACCAGACATTGGGCAGTGCTTCAAAAGGCAGGTACGTGTTTCAAGTAACAGGAGAGAGACAATCTGATTTCAGTAAATTACAAGCTTTCCATAGCTCGTAATTTCTAATTGACCAAGTAATTACTCCAGGACAGGTGCCACAATTATTTATAAAACCTATCAATCAAGTTATTACCCAGGTAAGGTGTTCCCTTGGTTACGTGCACAGACCATGACCTGGTTTTTAGCCGGTCATGCTTTAACAGAGACTAAGAGAAACAATGGGGCAACAGAAGCTATTCCAGCAGAGGGAAAGGTTTAAACAAACAACACAAAAAAAAGGTACTCAGAGCTATCAACTTTTCTGACCAATGCTCACCTTTCGATTATCACAGGCTTCTCTAGAAGGCCTGTTCCCTGTCGCAGAGGAGTGTTTCAGAGAGCTGACAGCCAGGTCTGTGCCCGGGGCGCACTATGGGTACCCAGCCTCGCTTCACGTGGAGAACGCATATGCAGCCGAGGCACCTCGTGTCTCCGGGTACCTCGTGTAACACCCCTGCAACTTTTGTAGCTGAACCGCTGTGTAGAAAATACTGGAATTCCTGTATTTCTTGGAGCTGGGCCTGAACACCGAGCAGGCCGGTGTCTGTAGCCAGGCTGTGCTCTGTTCTGCACCTGTGACTTGACAACCCGACCGACCATGGACCAGCCCAGCAGGCCCTTGCTGACTGCAAGGATTATCTACCCTTCGGAACTCGGCTTGGTCCACTAGTGCCCAGCCCCGTCAGCCAATACCGCACCTTGACTGCCACGGATCTACAGCCCCTCGCTGGCTGTGGCTCACCCATCCAGGAAAGAAGAAATAACGTACTAGATAGGAAGCCATTACACTGCAAAATACTGCTCTCGCAAACTGAGTAGTTTTCTAAGATACCAGTTAAGTTTCTCTACAAGTATTGCAACAATAACATTGCACATTTAAAAAAAAAATGAGTTACCCGTATATCCAAATACTGTAGCAAGCTATAATTTAATTATCTTTCAGCAGGATAGACACAGTAGAATCACAGAATGGTTTGAGTTGGACCTTAAAGATCATCTAGTTCCAACCCCCCCTGCCCTGGGCAGGGACACCTCCCACTAGACCAGGTTGCTCAAAGCCCCATCCAGCCTGGCCTTGGACACCTCCAGGGATAGGACATCCACAACTTCCCTGGGCAACCTGTTCCAGTGCCTCACCACCCTCACACTGAAGAATTTCTTTCTAGTATCTGATCTAAATGTACTGGCCATAGCCAGTTTCTTTTTCTTCGTCATAACTTGAATCTCAGCCAGACATAATGTAAAGGACACTTACTACACTTAATGCTATTTAAACAAGTTTAAAACATGCAAAGATTTCAAGAGCTACAAGGTGTCTAGCACCTAACCTTAATCACCACAGTTCCAGTGAGACTGCAGCCCTTAGCAGCAGAAGAATAGCTTTCATTTCCTAAAGTGTTTTTTATCCCATAAGAAAAAGTTTAGGCAAATCTCTTCCATCAAAACCAGTCTCCCACCACCGCCTTTGTTTTTAAAAAAACAAAAAACACACAGCCTACCAGCTTTATAAGCTATCACAGATTCTGAAGCCAAACTTTTCATGCCCTTTCCATTTGCAAAATGCAGTCTCACTTTTTGCCCAGGCAGTCTTCAGAACTAATGAAAAAGTCTCCATCAACAGCACTCTCTCAAATAGTGATGCCTTCGCCACTCCTCCTGCAACTCTCACCCAGTGGAGAAGCCCCCAGTTAGAGCAACGGGAATTTACCAGTGGATGAGATGCTGCCCTCTTTGTCCCTCTTAACTTCTCATGCTAAAATGGGAGGGAGGGGCACAAAACTGAGTGCAAGCTGTCATACTGTCTCTCCCCACTGCTGCCAGGGTACATCTCCTGAACTTCCATGGCCTTGCTTGAAGATGTCTTTCTGGAGAAGGTGCAGTATGTGCAACTCCTCAGTCAGTGGGAAAATTCATCGAAGCCGTAGAAGATGCTCCATGGGGTGGAGGAGGGAGGAAGGGCAGAGTACATGCAGACTGCGACTGGGTAAAGATGGTAGGAAGAAGCATCAGTGGGTAAGTGGATGCTTATCAGAAGGCTAAGCAGGAAAGACGGACTTAAAGTGGAAAATAATTGTACCTGATTTCAGTTTACTTCTCTGTAAGTCATTCTTACATCTTTCTCCCTACCCCTACGCAGACTTCCGCGGCACACAGACTATCAGAAATGTCAGGGTGGCATAAGCCACTTGCTTAGATTTGGGGAGACATTTTTTTCTGCCATCTTAATTTGCTCATTGGTAAAATCATCCAGTGGGGAAAAATTCTGCATGAAATTGCTGCTGTGAAAGTATGAGAATTAGCATAAATTATAGATTATTCCAGCCTGGCGGAGCTGGAATACAAAACGCTTAAAATAGACGCTAGGTTTCAAGGGAAGGGAGAACTCCAGGAGAGCAGGCATGCCAGGCGGTCAGTGGCAGAGAAAATGAGGGTATCTAAAACCATTGTACTGGAAAAGAAAAAAAACGTCCCCACTAGAGTGTTTTACAGAAACAGAAATAGTTAGGATTGACATTTACAGCAACAACCACCTTCTTTGAGAATGAACCACTGCTCCCTACCTGTATGTGCTGCAGTTAGTTACTTTGCACTAGGTCTGAGAAGCATCCCTCTTAATTAGCATGCTGTTAAAATTCTTTGGGTTCCCAAGAATTGCTGCTGCCCTCCCTCAGAAAAGTCAGCATGCAGATTCATGGATAGTGTCCTTATACATAATTCTGTTTGCTAAATGCATACATACACCTCATTCCTGTACACCAAGCTTATCAATATCTAACGGTTTCTCTAATGAGCTACGACTATTATACACACCTTACGACCACAGTCACGCTTCACTGCGGAGGCCAGTGAAATCCCTGTGCAGTGGTTGTCACCTTGCTGAGAAGCCAGGAAGAAAATCTACCAGGATGCACATTCACAGTCTGGGCACTGTTATTTGAAGTTACAGACCAGAAGCATTTTCTTGGCTCTGAAGTATGGCAACCTCTGCAGTTATGGGGCATGATTATACACCATCTTTGTGGAGGCACTGTCAAAAGCAGTATAAAAGAACCTTGCAAATTACCAGTACTATGGTTTAAATTAAAAGCTCCAGTTGTAAAATGCAGACTTTCAGATACAAAGCCAGCTTTCAGTAAAAGCTGGTGTCCAGAGTTCTAACACTATCCTTTACGAAAGAAGGTTGTTAATTTGCAAACTGTAATTAAAGTACCAACTGTTTGAAAGAAGTTCTTTTCACTTAATGGTAGGACATTATTCTTGCCTTACTGACAGTACCAAAACCAGAACTCCAAAGCATACATGTTTTGCACCAGGAAGTGCTAAATTGTTATCATCCCAGTAAGAAAGGCACTCGGACTCTGTAAAGTCACATTTAAAATGCTATTTATTAGAGCTAATGCTATAAAGAAAGAGGATAGTATAGATAATTTTATATCCTGTCAGATGCTGGTGACCCCAAGTTGTGTAGCGTCAGACAGGCCTACAATCAGGGTGCAACAAGTTGTGCAGATCCCATCCATGGAAGGGCCAGCCCGTTTTGGTTCATTTGAGCTATTACAAGATTTTCTTAGAACAAAACAACTTCGTTCATCACTTCTACTGTCTAACACAAAGGATGCTCACATGAGAGCTTCTTGCTGCACTTCTAGATAAAGGCAAGGACACACAAGTGGTGTCACCGCCAGTACCAAGCAGGGGCTGTCAGCAGGCTACTCCCTTATAATCAATCAGCTACATTTATGCTGTGGCCAAAGGACATCCCTGAAGGCCAGGGTGTACGAGCAGGACAGAGCAGGACAGCACAGACCTGGGCCTGCTCAGGTTAACCAACACGTGGATCACCCACTCCTCAAGGCACAACGTTCCTCAGGGCAGGATTGCTACTATACGGTCCTGCACTGAACTTTCATTTATATCACAATTCCTGTCCTGTTCTCAGACACTGTCCATCCCCACAGGGTGTCAGCACAACTTCCTCAGCCTGCAAGGCTCCCCAGGGTGCTGGAACTGGGGTCTGCTCGTCCTCCCAGTGTGCATCCAAACCACTAAAACACCAGAGGTGAGAGCAAGAAAAATGTCCTCTCTGTGACAGTTATGTCTGTACTGCTACAGGAAAAGCCAGACTTAGGTTCATCCACTGAAATGCAAAAAAGTTGGCAATATAGAAATCAGAATGTAAAGCTTTAAAAAGAAAGTAATAAATAGGATAGAAGGTGGCACGCCGGGAAGCACAGAAAGCAACCACAGCCTGTCTCTTAACCATTTACACCAAAGACTTCACAATTTCTCCAATCTATCATTCAAGCAAGTAAGATGACAAATTATGAAATACTTAATTCTCCCATGTTGGCAATATTAGTATTTTATGTTATGAATAGCCATCCAGTGGCTGAATGCCCATTTTTAGTTTTCTTCTGAATCAGCTCTGGCCTATGTCTCAGTTTCTGTAGTTTCAAAGTACTCACAACAACCTATGAAGCACAGAAAATCCTAGGAAACCCAACCTGAAGAAATACTCCCTTGTTGGCTCTTGCCGGTTGACTTTCAAATACCATCATATTTTTCATAATCAATCTGTAATGATACAAATATTTTTTAACCTTAGCATAGGCAGTTCCAGGATTTATTATAAGGACAGACATATTACAATTCTACTTTTTATTTATTCAAATAATAGTAGGTCTTTAAGAGTAAACCATGCTGATGACTTTTGAAGAAAAATAGTGGTTTCAGAAATCAGAGTAAGTGTAAAGAACTTTTAGCAAGGCCTCATTTATGAAAAAAGCATTTAAAGTTACTCTGACAATGAAATATTTCTGTCACATAAAAGTCATCTTGAAGCAACATATTTTTGGAAGATGCAAACACGGTGACATTTCATATGGTAAAAACTGGCGAGCAAGCTTAGATGAGGAATCAGCTTAATTTAGGAGCACTCATGCCATTTATCACGTGAAAATAATGCTGTTTTAAAAATAAACTTAATAGCATCTGCAGGTTCACATCTGCAGAAACTCCAGACTAAGTGGCAAAAGAGAAGTTCAGACAACTTCCAAGAATGCACGCATTCAGCACTGGCAAGCCAACCCTTAGATCAGTATGAGCAAACTCTCAGCCTTGTCTGAGGTATTTTTGTTTTGTATTTTATTGTTGCAAATCTTACAGACATTAGCGCTCTGTTAAATAAAGGAAGGTAGTAGCACAGTAAATACATCACAACAAAATAGCTGGCCAGAAACCCCCCACCCAAAACAAAAAGCCCACTCCTCTCCCCCTTGCCCTCCCCCCAAATCAAACCACTGCAGCTTCGTTACAGAGGTCAAAGACCTGTGGCAAAAAACATCAGAGGAATTACATTCAGTAGATGTGCAGTATCAACATTCCAGGCTCACATATATTTATATATATATTTATATTTATATATAGAGATCATTAAATGTTTACAAAGAACAATATTGTTACAAATACAATACTATACTTTTCTCAACGCTTTACAATAATTTCTATTCATCCCCTTTGCAGAACAATAGTACAACTTCATAGCCTAGGTACTGCGCTAAATATGTACAAGAGATCTCAACCACACTGTTGTCTTCAAAAACACATTTCATTTAGAAAACAAGGAAAGCAAGCAAATCTGGAAATCCCCATTGAGTATCAAATTCAAAAAAGATTCAAAACAAATGTGTGAAACTTGCCAATAAAAAAAAAAAAATGTAAGGGATGTTTCATCCTTAATGTAAACACTGAAGAGTTAATTAGACTGTACGAAGCAGCAAGGATGAAAAAGAATTCAGGTCTGTCACCGAAGAAGGAATGTAAACCTGCAGTTTGTTCCTCTGAATCTGTTAAAAATTCACATATGTAATCTAATAAACTGCTGCAACAGTCTAGAGAACGGCCAGCTTTCCCTTCCGAGCTCCTCTTCCTTGAAACTCTTTCCCTTTACAAAGTACAGTGGGATTGTTTACAAGAGTGTTATCAGAAGTGTGCACACACTGCTGACCTCCCAGTTTAGAAATCTGACACACACACTGAAATTGGAAAACTTGAGATTTTTTGCTAGACTTTGATCCTGCAAGCGTTCACTTGCTTAATGTTAAGCACCTATTTACCATGAACTGTTCAAGCACTCAGGTGCCATTAACTTCACAGAATCTTGGCTGCAAGACTTTTAGAGAAACAGTTGTTTCACCTCTAAATAAATTTGCATGTTCAGGTCTTCACCATTTCCCAGTGAAGTGAGTTAAAGACCCCCCCACATGAGCTGGACAGAACCACAGAATCAAGTGAAGCTGAGAGCTTAAACACAGCAGGAACCAGAAGCGTGATAACTGTGTCTTCAAGAGTTCACTAAGTTTCCTCAGGCAACTTATGGAAAGGCTGCACTGTATATAATCTTCTAAATTGTACATGGTTATATATCATATTTACATATATTACTATATATATGGAAAGTTCTGGAAAAAAAAGTTCAAATGATCATAAACCAGATGTCTACAGTTAAACGACATACTCACAATTCATTCACTATCTAGTTGCATCAGTCAGGTAGCAGAGGTAAGTACTGACCTGGAATACTAACACTGCTCTCTTGTGCAATCCGCTATTCTGGAGATTGGGATTAAATAATATAACAACAAGAACTGCAATAAAATCAAGTCATCATACGTTAATCTCAACACTAAAACATATTTACTTACTACAATAGTTTATGCACCACTTCATTATCTCCCTTAAATATTTACTGCCCACTGAAATACAAAGTTTATTCTCTACCTCTGATCCACCCATGGATATCCATGATTTCTGAAAGCCAAAAATGGACCTCTGGCAAGAGTGCTCCATGGCTCTCAGCAGTGTTTGTACCCAGTGTGCGTATGCACGTACGCACACGGACATGCACTTCCACGGAGCTCCGTAGTAATGTCTAGGTATCGCTACTGGACTGCAAACAATGGTTAAATTGCACAGTCCACCCCACAATAATTGAGAAACGAGTGACTATGACCAACAGTATATTTGCAAAGCAGAAGTGGTGTGTGGCTGTGTGTGGCCGGCTCTTGTTTTCATCTCACTGAGCCCCTCTACCACAATAAAACACAGCAGAAACTGCTTCTTTAAAATAAATCAACATACTAGCCGGGACTAAACGCATGGTTCAATTTCAGCATGAACACCAGTATAAAGTCCTGGTAAAAAACAGCTACAGAGAATGGAGAATTTTCCTCTCCTTAGGAAGAAAAGACATTGCTTCTTTTTTTTTTTTTATTTTTCCTCTTAAAAAAAAAATCAACCATTTTATCCCCTTTTGTCTCTAGCATGCAAGTTAGAGGCAAATCAAATCCTAGATTTCATACATCCCTGCAGTTTATCATCTTCATACAAGTGCATATAGTATACGCATATCTCCTTTAAGTGCCATACATATGGAAAAAATCACAAGTTAAATTATATAACAAAATAAATAAGTTTATTCCCACCTCATCTCTTCCACTGTTATCTATATCATAAACTAAAGAGAAAGTCAATAAAATTAGACAGGTCTTTGGAAAAAAATATGTGTTAAAACTGGCTCAGAGAAGAAAATTACTTAGAATAGTCTGCAGATCTTTTATATTCAAACTTCATAAATAGCAAGCACAATCTTAAAAATGTCTATATACACTGGCACACATGGCTGTGCGCACCAAATTCAGAATTAAGAGCCTAGAAAAAGTGTAGCTATTCAGGAAAGTCCCTCACTATTTCTATTGTAGGTATTTAAAGATCCCCCCCCACTCCTTTAACCTCTAAAATAGGCAAGGGACTATAAAAGACATGTTGCATTTAAAAACAAAGCAGAAGAAAACAAAGAGTTAGAAAAGGGGGGCAGAGCCGGGGAGACAGCTGTAAAAAATGCCTCCCAAATTACTTCGTGTAATGGAAGTGTAACATGTTTCTGCAACTCACGGAGTACCTTTTGGGGTCCTACTATCATGAAGAACTGATGACAGAGGGGTGTTTGGGCACTCTATTTTACAACAGCAGCATTTACTGAATCTTCATAAGCAGGTAATTCTTCCTGAGGGCAAAACTATCCTTTCGGTATCTACTTTCCCTACAGACATAAACCTTTAATACTGAGCTCAATGCCTGTGGGAAAATAGGGCAAGAAAGGCAAAGTCACATGCAAGGATATCCAAGATAACACTCTGCACCCTATACTTTTATCTGCTTGGTAAAGACATCTTTCATTCAGCAACATTTAATTTACTCAAATTTACTGTAATTTGTCAAATTATAGCCACAAAAATAAAACTGATTATGTAGTATGAAGCAGAGTTAATCTTCTCTGTGAATCCTGCTGTGAACAATGCTGCTGTTATCTTCCTGGTTTGCATGTGGAACTGCATGAAGCTGGCTTGTAAAAAGATGCAACCAAAACAGTCCTGTAGATATATTTCACCCCTTCCCATAGTACAGGAAAATGGTGGAGAGAAGAGGAAAAAGGGAGAGGGAAAAGAGACAGTGTGTTTGTGCCTGTGAAGGAGAGAGAGAGAGAGAGAGGGAAAGAAATGTCTCTGCAGACACAGAAATGCAGCACTAAAGAGACAAGCACTAATGAGGAAAAGCATCCTCCATGCACATTGTGATGGTGAGGTGTCAGCTTTAGATGTAAACTGGTTGCTCTTGTGCAGTCAACAGTCTGTACATGGCAGCTGGCATAGTCTTCATATGAATCTAAAGGAAATACGACAAGTTAATCAATGTTCCAAACGTGCATACTACAACACAGCATTGGCGAAGAAATTACCTAAGGTCATACAGGACTGAAAGGAAAGGTAAAACCTGAGAGTTTTCATACCCTTATTAAATTACTGCAGGTGGTGATACTATGAAGCAGTATGTTTAGTATCAATGAACCATCTAAAGTTGTGGACACTCCATGTTTTTAGATCAGGGTTCTTCTAAAACACAGGAAAACTATGGGTAAATAATAAAAGAAATGGTGTGCTGGCTTGCTCTCACTTCCATTTTATAGATTTGAATACCAACAGGCTAATAGAAGTAGAATGACAGAATTATGGAACAGTTTGAGTTCGAAGGGACCTTTGAAGATCATCTAGTCCAACCCCACTGCTGCAGCCAGGACATCTTTCACTAGATTAGGTTGCTCAAAGCCCTGTCCAACCTGACCTTGAACACTTCCAGGGATGGGACATCCTCAGCTTCTCTAGGGAACCTGTTCCAGTCTCTCACCACCCTCATTGTAAAAAATTTCTTCTATAATGTCCAATATAAATCTACCCTCTTTAACCTTAAAACTGTTGGCCCTTGTCCTGTCACTACAGGCCCTGGTAAAATGTCTCTCTCCATTTTTCTTAGAAGCCCCTTTATACCTTGAAAGGCAGCTATAAGGTCCCCCCAGACTCGTCCCTTCTCCTGGCTGAGCAATCCCAACTCTCTCAGCCTGTCCTCATAGGAGAGGTGCTCCAGCCCTCCGAACATCTTTGTGGCCCTCCTCTGGACCCGTCCCAACAGATCCATGTCTTTCGTGTGCCGGGGACCCCAGAGCTGGATGCAGTACTCCAGGTGGGGTCTCACCAGTGCAGAGTAGAAGTGCAGAATCACCTCTCTTGACCTGCTGCCACACTTCTTTTGTGTGGATATAGTTGGCTTTCTGCACTGCGAGTGCACATTGCCAGCTCATGCCCAGCTTTTCATCCACCAGTACTCCCAAGTCCTTCTCCATAGGGCTGCTCCCAATCCATTGACCCCCCAGTCTGTACTGATGTTGAAGACTGCCCAGACCCAGGTGCAGGACCTTGCACTTGGCCTTGCTGAACTTCAGGAGGGTCACATAGGCTCTTCTTTCAAGTCTGTCAAGGTCCTTCTAATGGCACCCCTTTCTTCAAGCGTATCAGCTCCACTACTGAGCACCCTCAAACTTGCTGCAGGTGTACTCAATCTCACCATCTATGTCCATTGATGAAGATATTAAAATCTATTGGTCCCAGTATGGTCCCTCAAGGGACACCACTTGTTACTGCTTTTGTTTCTAAACGGTAAGTGATAAACTATGTCATATTGTCTAGACACATTGCCTGCTCTTACCTCACCAACAGCATTTGAGAGAATGTGAACAATTTTCTCATGAGGTGTTGCTACAACACTCTGTCCATTGATTTCAATGATTCGATGGCCGACACGCACACCTCCTCGCTCTGCTATGCCTCCTCTCATAAGGCTACAGATCTGGAAGGGAAAGGACAAATTTATCAGGGCCTAGATAAGGAACAGAGGCTTTAGATTGCTCATTTTTGCCTATAAACTGTAAATCAGCATTTAAACACAGAGGCTTGCAACAGATTCTAAAACGTAATCAATCACTGATTCAAAGTAAAATTTGTTAGTGACAAATAACTACTGGATTTTCTCTTCCAAGAGCAGAACAGTCAGAAAAGGCTGTTTGTGTTGTACTTCACACGTGCTGTGGCTTGGAAATTTAAGAGTGAGTGAAGGACCACAGTTTAACAATGCAGATGCCTTACATCAGGATGCAGATGCCTTACAACAAAACAGGTCAAGATCAGTCTTTTTCTTTTGAAATCATGCAATGGCCTGCTTAGAGACATGAATGATGCAGATTCAAAACAGCCTCTGCCACACATTTTTGTTTCTCTAAACTAAAGCAGCTTTTCTGTTTCTCTGGCTGTCTCTAAAGTTGTGAAGTAGAGTCAAAGAAAAAAAATAACTCATTAACTCAGATTTTGTATCTTAGACTTAAAGCATGTGCAAAGTCTTGCTTGCTGTAAGGGAGAAAACGGCAGCTTCCCTCTTCCCACACTGAACTTTACCCACAAATGGATAAGTTTCATGTCTATTAAAGCTTAACCAGTGAGTGTGGAAGCTACTTACAATCCCATTCTGCACACTGAAGCCCAACTGGTATCTGAGGTCCGGTCTCCTGATCAAGACTGTGGTTACCGGAGGACACCTAACTATGTTCAGTTTAACTCGGGCCTGGTTTTTCAAACCCTGCAGAAAGAAATCACCATAAAAAATGCTGGCAAAGATAGAGTGAAACATTTAACATAAGCATTGCGGGGGGGGGGGAAAGTGTTAAAATTTTGACATGGGAACAGCCCTGAATAAACAGCTCTTTGTATGCATTGTCACAGAATCTGATCACTGAATGTCACACACAAACATCAGAATATTTAGTGAAATGAGAGACAAAATATCAAATTTTTCTTGCCAAGAAGCTGACACAGTTGTTTTAAGAACACTACCTTCCTGTTGGCAATTTCTTCATTTGATAACACAAACCATGTATAAAAAGAATAGTAAACAGGTCTATGCAGCTCACCAAAAAAGCCAATGACTGTGGATGGGAAATAAAATTTTGAGTAAGTAGCTAAGATAGCTACAAATAAGTGGTTTCCCTAATAGGAGATATTAAATTCTGTCAAGCAAATGGCAGGCCCTGCTCATATCATGCTTGTATAAGCAGTGCTCCTAATTTCCGTTCCTCCTACCTTCTAAATGAGTTCTATCACATTTGTCATGAGCTCTTTGCTACCAGAAGAAAATTGAAGGAAGAAAATTTATTTTTACTTTGGTAAGGGTGGTAAAACACTGGAACAGATTACCCAGAGAGGTTGTAGAGTATCCAACCTTGGAGTTGCTTAAACCCCAGCGAGCACAGTGCTAAGCAACCTACTCTACTTGGAACCAAAGTGTGGGTCTAGACCAGTTTCAGCAGTGACTGCCAGCCACAGAGACTCTGTGATTGTGTGTCTTCCTGAAAATTCAAATGTAAAAACGTAGATATCTGCAGTCTGACCCCTTGTACAACTTCAAGTATTCAGGGCTTTTGGAGATTAAGATATTTTTCTGAAATGCTTCATTTACACAAAGGGTTAGCCATAAATAAACACATAAATAAAATCCACATCAAGAAAGAAATGCTTTATAAAGAATACAGCAACTTCCACCTTACCTACCAATTCCAGCAACTACTTCTGAATGCCTTTTTTACGTAAAATTGAAATCTGGGTCCCACTACAACAGGTGTCTGACACTGACTTCAAAAGGTTAATTCTGAAAAATACTCCTACTATAACTCCTGAAAAACAACTCCTACTATAGCTAAGGTAATACACTGGAGTCTCTACATCCAGTTTACTGTGCTGATTCTGTTGAGCTAAACTCCAGATTCAGCAGTGACTTGAATAACTAGACTGGCATCCTTGCCAAGGTGAACTCCTTAGAGTATGTTTTCTTGTCAGTGCCTTAAACCGGACGCAATTATCACATGGAAGACAGCTGCCCTCACTTACACACAGCGCTGAGCTCAGCTTAGCTCATTATTGAGAGCAGATCAGGAGAATGGCTGTGTGAACACAAAATGACAAAGCACGTGGCTGTGGGAACTGCCTCTACTCCACTCGCAGCAGAAAGAAGGTTTGAACGCCATCTCTTCAATGACTATGGGCTCCACCACTCCAGTGAGGAGTTAGCAGTGCACCACACGCAGTCAAGGGCCATTCATCTCCTATATGCAGGTCTTCACAACAACACACATAGTAGAAGACAGGGACTAATTAACCATGGGTATGATGTTTACTCAAAAGTCTAAGGGACTTCTACATCAGCCTTCTAAATCCAGGAGGATAGCAGTCATGCAGAGTACTGGAGGTGTCCTTTCTATAAGGAATTCAAGTGTCTAACTTCAGTCATGTGAGTTCACTCAGGTTACGTGCCCTCAACAGAGCTGGTATCATTGCACTCTTACTTCCCTGACAAATGTGCAAGTTTATATGTATTCCTTGAAAAAAAAAAAGTAATGTGGTCACCAACAAATAATTTTCTAATTTTTCAGAAAGCAAATGTATTTCAAAAGTGGCTAATTTCCAGTATTATGCAGACTGGTAATATATGCTGATCAGAAACAAAACAATTTCATCATTTGACCAACTTATTTGCTTATCTAGTCCCTCAGTCTGCTTCTGATAAGAGCCAGCACCAGATGCTTCTGAAAAGGATAAAAGCAGCATAACACAATTAGGGAATAACCACCACATATGGAAAGCTTCTGATCTCTGTCAGTTTGCAATTGGTTTATGGTCAAATAGTAGTACAGACTACACCTATAATACTGAAACTATGTTATTTGAAGTGCTTGCAAGATATTCTTCTTATCTACACAATATTCTCATCTTTTGACAGGATTCCCTACAGCACGCTAAAGAAATCTGAAATCCTGAGATATTTCGGCCACAGTTAAAGGTATGCTTACATCATGCCGTGGTATATATACTTGTTACCAAAAGTGCTATATGAACAACTTCAGATGTATGGTTATGAAGATCTGCAAAAATACGGACTATTTTCTTCGTAGAAAGACAAAATAAATGGCTAGTAGTTCCTATGGCAACAGCAGTTAAGCATCAGTGAGGAAAAGAAAGGCCTGCAGAAGCTCGAAACAGCAAAGCTGGTTCTTTCTCTTTTGAGAAAGTACAGATGAGCACAATGAAACTCCACCTGAAAAGGCTCAGAATCAGAGAAGCATAACTCATCACAATTTAGAAATAAAACTGATGTGGGGTAGGAAACAAGTATGGCTACCTGAAAAGCCTGAATTTGTAGGGAGTTTCATTCCACTGAAGCTGGCACAAAGATATTTAATATGATTCTTTTTTCTTTTCTTCACAAATGTAAGACTGTTTTTGCCATGTTTTTAGTATGCTACACTTCCAGGCTATCGTTTCTAGTCACTGAATCTAAAATGGGAGGTTCAGTGACTTATGCGTCTATTACTCATAAGACCTCAGCATCAACATTTTTGGAAACCAGAATGGGAAGTCTTCATAGCAAACATCTTAATTCAAGTATTGAGAAACTAATCCATGGACAAAAATTTAAAATTTACTTTGTAATTTACTTTTTTTACTTTGTAAATTTACTTTGTAAATGCAAAATTGACTTTGTGATTTAAAAAAGTATAAAATGCAAAAAAAAAATTGACATAATACAACCTGTTACCAGAAATTTGCGTGAATAAATAAATACGTTCAACAGCCATTTTCTTAGAAATCAGAGAGGAATTTCTGTATAATACACTACCAGTATTACGCTAGGTGTCTACATGTTATGATGTGCAGGAGGCCTGTGGAGCTATTTCGATAAATAACAAAGTCCATATAGCTCCATCTCAAACATTCCCTAATCATGCATCTTTCCAGCTCTTGAAACTCTGGTATTTAAATGCCTATTCCCTTGTATGCTGCAGCTACCTCAGGCACTGTTCAGTTCCAGTTGACCTGCATGCTTTTTGCAGTCACATACTTTTCTGACAACTAGAAAAAAATCTCTTCAAATTAAAATATCTCATTTAGCCAAGAGAAGAGAAGCATCACACTTTCAAATAACTCTGGCAAAGTTTTTACAAAGGATAAATATGTCTTTAATTCAAAGTTTTAAAGTTTTAAAAACAGTTATAAACAAAATACCAAAAAAGCATCAGCTGTATTTCAGCCAGATACTAGGAGGCATTTAAACAGCTTATAGGGCCTCGGACAATATTAGGCACCTGTTTAAAAGTAAAACTTTAAATGTCTTCATGTATCTGTGAAGACACATATCTAACATATTTGGTAATACGTTCCTTCTCAACAAAACATTCTCTTGTGGAGTGAAGTTCTGCAGAGTCCTTGTCTATACAAGTAAATGACACAGCTCACTTTCTCAGAGTCAGAAAACTGGTGTAGCATAATTCCCACTGTAGTTTAAAGGTCACGAAATGGAAAGTGTTATACAAACACTTGGTAAGAATTTACTAAGTTCTATACTTTCTTCTCTCCTATTACATCATCAATTTAAAATGTGTGAGACTTCCAGAAACATTCTCCATACCTTTATAATGCTCTGACATGTGGAGAGTGGTAAGCCAACCAAACTGGTCCCATTGATTGACATGATCTGATCCCCTATGTTCAGCTTCCCAGACTTCTCTGCTGGTCCTCCATGCATCATGTTGGCTATGATAACAGTAGGCAAAATTGATCCCCAGCCAGACTCCACAATCACTACACCTAGGATTTCTCCCTTTTGCTTTTCAATGTAAACCTGTATCATAAGAAAAAATGTTTCAGATAAAAGCTCTTCACACCTATAGAACTGATTAACATTCCTCCTCCCAAAAACAGGGTGCACATTTTAATACATTTCATTTGTATTGAAACATGAAATAATCAACATTACATAATATAGATTTTGCTTAGTGCAAAAAACCCCTTGCAACTTATTTCTGCGTATAAGCAGAAGAAACTGGAGTGGAAGAAAAGAGAGACATACATCTTTGCAGTTTTCAGATTTGGAGAAGTGAATCAGGTCATCATTGTACATGTCCTGGGTGTTGAGCAAGTCACTATATTCCTTCTGGCTGAGGTCTTCTGGGTTGATTCCATTTGCCCTCAGAAATTCCTGGTAGGCCACACTAAATGCTTGACCTATAGACTGTGCAATCAACTGTGCCTGTAGCAGTTCACAGATAAGAGAAAAGAAAAGAGTGAAACATTCTGATGGTCTTGTGCACTAACACCTTCTCTGTTACAATCACACTATAAAATGGATTATCAAGTTGATGAACCTACAAGTCAGGTTACTGCAATTGAGTTTAAAAAAATATTTGTGCATTAAAAATTAATTTAAAAGACCTCCAAAATGTCAACACCTGTGCCATGAATCCAGCTTGGTGAGCAATTATAAATGAGAAATACAACTAAAGCCATCCTTTCACAAGCAAGAACTGCCAATGTAAATGTAAAGGTATACCTGCTGCAGTGACTGTAGCTTGCACCTACAATTCCTCCCACACGTGCAGCTCCCAGATGGCCCTCCCTTCTAGCAGAGGTAATCCATTCTCTGACAAGCCAGCAGTGAAAATGAAAATGTCTACTAGAAAACACACAACCACACATAAGAGGATATTTCCTCTTTTTCTTACCCTCCCTTAAAACCATCACGTCCATATTGGCTGCTCCTACCTCAGTCTCAGATGAAACAGGAAAAGGGAAGCAAGTAGTGACCAGATCCAGGCCTCGAAGTGACTGGAAACGGTCACTCACATCTCCTTCTCCACCCTGCCTCCCTCCTTCAGCTTCTCTCCCCTACATTTCTTGTTTCCCTCCCTCCAACTCCCATGACTCTGCCAGTTCCCTGCCTCTTTCCTTCTCAGCCTGTCCTTTGTGTGCACGCTCATGCACCTGCAGCTTCCCGTAGCCTTGTCTGCACCTAAAGCCACCAAATGCGCCACTCGCTAAACTGCATTGCTCCCACCATGAGCTTGTTCTACGGCCACGGCAGTGCAAGAGAAAACAGGCACAAGGCAGACACAGGGAAAGCTCCATGTCACGCAAGCTGGGGGATGCAGCTGGGAACAGCAGACCAGAGGGATGCCTCCCTTTGAGGCAGTGATCAGGGTTAGTATGAGACAGGTACTGGAGTGATGTATGAACACTGCTGAGCTGTATTATTATACAGCCTACGAGTTGTATTTGAAGTCCATTTTGGTCCCTAACAAAGGAAAGGTTCCCAACCCTGAAATATAAAGCAACTCAAACTGATGAGAATAGCATGATTGCTGTTGCTGAAAAGGCCAGTATCTAGACTGGCAGCATTTTAACAATGCTCAGATCAACCCAGGTTTGACAGCAAGGAGGAAACAGGAAGGAAATGCGAAAACTACACTTCCACAGCTCAGTAACCCAGGTGAGGAGACATATGCGGACTTTACATTCATACACATGTACGTTCTCTCCAAGAACAGGTCAATTCCCATTTAGACACCCAGCATTTGGACACATAACTAGGGTTCAGCTCATTTGAAGATCCAACTCCAAATACAGTGGAAAATCTGGTGCTGTCCCCCTTAGATAAGGACTCTTCCAAGGAGAAACACATTCTGGCCAACACTTGCTTGAGGGCTTACCACCTCTGGGTCAATTTATCTAAATACCCAGCTGTCCCAGAAGAATAAAAGGTGCCAATGAGTTTTATAACACAAACAGGCTGTACTACTCCATTGGTTGTACAGGATTTTTGAAGCTGCCATCTCCTTGCTGTAACAGGTGCTATGATTCTATTCTCTTTCTTAGCCCTTTGTGTATTTGAGATAAATTTTGCAAGCTATTTGTGAACTATACCATGACTAAGGAGAACTGATATAATCTCCCGCAATTTCTCAGCATTTTTTCACATGCTGTTATTGGATCTGCAGGCCTGTATTTTCCAAGCCAATATCTAGTGGCATAGGGAGGATCACATCTGACACAAATATGGGCTGATCCAAACAAACCACAGAAACTAATGTCAGTGATCCCCAAAAGGAAGCACAGATTCCAGCTAGCCAAAGTATTAATAGCAGCCTGGAAAACCGATCCAGGAAACCTGGATCACAGTCAGACCACGCATGCTGAAGGGAATTAAGCCCCAGGCTCTGGAATCTGACAGTTTGACTTCTGCTTTTTCAACTGGCCAGGAAGAGGGCTAGCATTGTCCAAACTTGTGACTAGAAATACAGGAACAGCAGCCTCAAAGTGGGCAGCATATCAAGTTATATTAAGCCAAAAAAACATTGGCTACTCTTTTAATTTTCACAAGAGTTTCTTGAAAGTCTCTGCAAAACTGGCTTGCACATTGCCTTGGGGAAAAAAATCCACAATTTCTTATGCTCTCTGTCAAAATTTTGGCAGAGGTTTACTTCTGTCAGTGCTCTTGCCCTTACTTTTTAACCTCAGCAGTGGTTCGTATATGTACATTCATCTGCAACTAGATAATTTATCAACACGTGGGTTTAGAACAGATTCATCATGACATAAAATCAGCTGCATATTCAAGAAAACCCTCCCATCCCAAAGTCTTTGCTGATACACTTCAGAACAGAAGACCTATGAGGATTTTCACCTCACTTCTTTTAAGTAATACTCTGCTTTTTGAAGGGCTTAGAACTGAGATTTTTTTTTTTATTTTCCCAAATTATTAGGGCTAACTTGATTATGATCCTGGCAACTATGTATCTAGCCACTTCAATCCGATATGTTCGATTTTACTTTTCAGTTTCTGAGCTTTAAAAGTGCATAAAATCAGCAAGTTACGCACACTGATTGTGAAGACAGGATACCAAGTCCTATATAAGGTAACTTAGTAACCTGCACCACAGACTAAAATTTACTCAGCTGTGTCTCCATTCAACATACTTTGAGATTGCTGGAATCACCAACTTTCTTCGTTGGATTTTTGATATGATGTCAGCAACTACTCCCCAGCCCAAGTCTCCTTAGGCTAATGAAAAAAAAAAAATCACCTTTGTAGAATGTATCAGTGATCCTTGGTGCAATACTTGGGATCAGAATTTCCCTAGGAAAATAAGCATCTCTGACAGACTTTCACTCTAACATGTAGACTCTGAGCTGGTAATTGCAAGCTGTGGCAACTGGACCCTCTCTCATTGTTACTGGAAGTCACAGAAGGAGCTTAAAAATGGGAAGTATTTCTATAAACATCAGTTTTGTGAGTAAAATGTCAGGTCTAAACATACAAATAAAAGGCAGGTTCCTCTCCTTAGATGAAACACTTGGTTGCAGTTAATGAACAAGCAGAGCTACTTGCTATGGATTTCAAGCCTACCAAAAGGTGCTTACATTTACAACCCTAGAAAATGACAAGACAGAGTAGTTCCTTACATCCTCAGACTCAAAGACGTGGCAAATCATTTTGTACTGCCTCTTTCCATCTTGGGAAGGGTGAGATGCTTCCACATTATCCTGTGAGTTAGACCGTGGCATCCGCCTACGAGCCATCAAAACGACAATATTTCCTATATCTGCAATGTAAGAAATGGTCCGCAGGGGATGATCCATCATGGTTTCCTGAGGAATACAAAAAGCAACATGAGCAGCTGTTTCAAGGAAGCTCTTATTGCACACCTAGTGTTATGAAAACATAAAAATGGCCATATAAGACCTCTGTTACATGAAGTCTGTGATACCTGTCATGCATGAAGAGAGATGCCAATAGAAAGCAAGAGCTTCACTTTTGACAACTAAAGCAAAGAGCAAGTTTTACAAATTAAAGTTGTGTTTTCTGTGGAAAAGCACATAAAGACCTCAATATCACAACCTGAATATGCTGGGCATGTATATGCAAAGGACTATGAATTTCAGATAACCACAACCAAACATTTTGGGCCACTCTGGGCAGAATCAATACTTGACACATCACAGCTCATATGAAATGAGCTGACTGCCATTAGCTTACCCACAAATTCTAATTATTTCTACAGTCAGACACATCAGAGTAATTGCATGTATGGCATATCTCTTGAGCATGGATTTCTTACTAGGAAATCCTGGAGGGAAATACAAAAGCCAGCATTTTTTGAAGAACAAATTTTGGCAGGTAGGTCAAAGTCTCATTTCAGCAGCCTACTACACCACAATCCTGACAAAGGTATCTTTGTCTTTACCTGTGTGTCTGCATTCAGTACTTTTATTCTCTGTGTAGAAATGAAGAGGTCCACTTCAGTCATGGGTTGTGATTCACCTTCTGGAGCCTGCAAGTAAACAGATTTTCAATGGATTTTAATGTTCAAACAAAAACATTAGGTAACATACTTACTAATGATGTTAGCTCACAAACAGGGGTGCACTAAGACACAGTCACCAGAACAGCAATGCAAGGTAGAGTATTAGACCACAGAAGCTAAAGATAAACACAAAGATATGGAAACTATATACATATATGTGAAAGCGAATTGGATATTATTTGAAAAATTGTTCACCCCATAAAAGCTTCCCTGATATTTTTTCTCATTCAGTAAAATTATACCTGATTGCAACATAAAATATATGAGGATTTCATGAAAATCAAAATGATTCTCCCAATTTGTCCACACTATGAATCCCACTTTAAAGAAGGTTTTTCACACAAGCCACAGAAAGGCATAACAGTATCTCTTGCCTGAGGTATTTCTATACAGGCTAACGGTGACTGCCAAGAGCAATGGAAAAATCCGTACCATGGGTGGGTACAGTTTAAGCAATTCACAATGCAGTTCTGGGAAGAAGACCTTCACAGTCAGACAACATACTATTCAAGCACTAACCCACTTCAGAAGTCATATTTTGTTAACAGAAAGCAAACACATTTAATTTTTAAAAAAATTAGATTTGTTAAAAGATACTTAAAAACTTCATAAACAAAGCTTATTACTAAGATGAGTAAATCTCAGCATATTACTGTGTGTATATACATAATTTTTTTTCTTTTTTGCATCCAGCAATTTGACACTTCTGTTAATGAAACAAAGCGCTCTTACAGAAAGATAAAGTAAAATAAAGAGACTTCATTTTAATCTATCATTTTACACAGTTAAAACCTTTGCCATGTCAGTCCTGTTTCTTTAGTAAACATTTTGGGTACTGCCTGTAACCATTTGATAAATCCAATCTTTATTCTATTTCTAACATGAAATGGCTAATGATAAGCAACAAAAAATGGCCAATCAGGCAACTGATTTCTGAGAAATGTCAACTTGTATGGTGGCTTAGAAATAAATCTTAAAAAAAAACTTGCTGGATGCAGAAAATAAAAGCATAAAATAAAAAAGAAAGGCAAAAAACCCTCCCAAAAAACAAAAGAACAGGCATAACATCAAGCTGATGGAGTTTGTACTGCACCTTCTTCCTGCTTTTGGCTAATTTCTGGGCCATCTGCTTAGCATGGAACAAACAGAGACAGGAGAATAGTTAGAAAAGAACTTACAGAGACTCCAAGACAAGCAGGAATCTGCATGCTAATGCCAGGGCTCACAGACTATTAGCTATTCTAAATTAGTCCCTGCTTAGATCAATTTCCTTCTTTTCTTTTTGGCTTAAAAAAAATTTAAAAATTTCATGTTTAGCACAATCACTCGAAAAAAATTAAAAGAAACCACACCAAAAGAGTCAGGAAGAATACAAAAATATTCAATTTTTTTTTCTTCACTTAAAATGTACTCGCAACAAATAAGGGCTTTTTCTTTCTTTTTTTTTTCCCTTGGGTGTTTTTTTAAAGGAAAAAAACAGAGCTTCCCCTCATTTACAGTAGTGTAAACGATAAGGTTATTTCTTTTGAAGCAACAATTGTGTAAAAGGTGAGAGAAGAATCTTAACCATTATTATTCCAGCTTTTTTAGAACGAAAGAGTTTAGATTCAAGTTTTCTAATGCTCTCAAACAGTCTTTAAAAAATAACCTCCTTAAAACTATGCTACTTTTTCCTGGAAAAACAAAATTACAGAAGGTAACTTTCACCTCAATTTTCTCCTCCTTCTGTGCAAATATACCCATACCAATGTTAGCACTGCGTATCTGGACGACAGGTTTTCCTGTGACACCTGCACATAGATATGTCCATACTACCACATTTTTTCAAGAAGGCAGTGGAGCACGTACTTCAATTCCACAAACACTTGAAAATAGGTCTCTTGTCACTAAGTAGTTAAACTGATTTACATCCAGAGACATACCAACCAAACCGATTCCTTACATGCTACTACTGTGACAACAATAACAACACAAATAAGCATCACTCTTACAGTCTTGCAATCATTAATTCGAACCACGGTGAACCGAACTTATGGACCTGCTTACTGAAGAACTGAAATACTCACCAGGCTGGCAGATATCCTTTTACTTCCAACAGTAACAGCCTCTTAGCTAATTAAATTAACAGGTGTTCTTGTGGTTGGAAGGAGACTTACTATTATGGGCTTCATAGAGATTCATGGCTAACTACTTTTATGAAGAACAAACAGGAGGCAGGAATCACAAGACACATCAAATACTTTGTACTGATGCTCACAACTTAAATATGTCAGGTTTGTGGACCTGCTGGAAAGCACTACTGAGGAGAAGGATCTGGGGGTCCTGGTGGATAGCAAACTTTTCATGAGCCACCAATGTGCCCTTGTCGCCAGGAGGGCCAATGGGATCCTGGGCTGCATAGGGAAGAGTGTGGCCAGTAGGTTGAGGGAGGTCATTCTTCCCCTCTACTCTGCACTGGTGAGGCCACAACTGGAATACTGCATCCAGTTCTGGGCTCCCCAGTTCAAGAGAGGCAGGGAACTACTGGAGAGAGTCCAGCGTAGGGCAATGAAGATGATTAAGGGATTGGAGCACCTCCCTTATGAGGAAAGGCTCAAAGAGCTGGGACTCTTTAGCCTCGAGAAGAGAAGGCTGAGGCTAAAGGGTGGTTTAAGGGAGGATGGAGCTGGACTCTTTTCAGTGGTTTCCAGCGATAGGACAAGGGGCAACGGGCACAAGCTGGAACATAGGAAGTTCCATTCAAATATGAGGAAAAACTTCTTTATGGTGAGGGTGACAGAGCCCTGGAACAGGCTGCCCAGGGAGGGTGTGGAGTCCCCTTCTCTGGAGATTTTCAAGACCCACCTGGATGCAGTCCTGAGTAATGTGCTCTGGGCAATCCTGCTTTGGCAGGGGAGTTGGACTAGATGATCTCTAGACGTCCCTTCCAACTCTGACAATTCTGTGATTCCGTAATTCCGTGATTCACCTAAACAAATCTGAAAGCAGCTACTGAATCTTTAGACCGCGCTGCTTATTTACAAATATAAACACTCTCACACCAGCTTTTCGTCACCTTTATCAAAGCAATAAATATTTGATAGCCTGGTGATTGCAAACTATTGCAAAAGCAATTAGAACTACCTCATGTTGCAGGTTGTTCATTAGATTAATATTCATTTACGTTGGTACTCAGAAATAATATACTCATCAACAGCTGCCTGCCATATACTGGGCAAGGAGATTCACTCATGAGACAGAGCATTTAAAGTGCCTTCCAAAATCAAGCTCGCCTTCAGACAATTTCCCCCCCCTCCTCAAACTTTACAGAGTGATGGACCTCAAAAAAGCAGAAAAGCACAGGCTAAAAAGAAGAAAAAGCAGGGAAAAAACTCCTTGCACTAGAGATTTACAATGCTAAATCAAAGATTAATCAAAATACACTATCATTCAATTTATTGAAAGTTCTGCTCTTGCAATGGAAGCATCTGCTCGTACTGGCATTTTAATTTTTTGAAGAATGACTTTCAGATATTCCATAGAACTAAGGTAATGATATGGAACAACCCATTTTAATAAGTGATTTAACACTACACAGAAATGTCATAAAAGAAGTTATGGTCCATGAAAAAAAAAAGCCCAAATTAGGATAATTCTACGCAAGATGCTTTATCAGACAAATCCTCTTTATCACATTATTTGCTAACTTAGATCAAAAGATTCTTTCTATATTCTTAGAAAAACCAGAAACTACCTCAACAAAATAAAATATTATTTTTTTAAAATATACAGACTCCAGGGTTTTCATTTAAGGTAAATGAAATTTAACTATGTATCTAATATCAATTTCCAAAATTATAAATTGTTAAAAAACAGCAAGCTTCTACTTTTTCTACAGAGATGTCTCAAACATACTCAAGCCATTTAACCTCTACAAAAAAAACCGTACTGCAACTCAGTGAACACCCAGATGACACTGAGTAAACAAAATGTGCAGAATATTAACATACTTCCACGTATCTTAAATTCCATTCAGTGATTAAATCAGTTATTATCTAAAAATGTTCAAATCTGCCACACAGCTCAAATCTGCTGATGAAAATAATAGTGAAAGTGAATTGTTAGTTGACATGTAAAACTCATGGATCAGCTGTGAACTGTAACCACGAACATCAACTTTTTTACTTCTACAAGTAGTATAGATGCACTCCAAGTAAAATGTCAAAAAGATCTTTCTTTCTGTGCTCTCTGAAGAAGGGAGACTACAGTCTGAAAATGGTGAAATATCTTTTCTGTTACTAAAAGTACCTCCTAGTGGAAATATAAAATAACTACGTTTGATGAATGCCTTCAAAGAAAAGTATCTGTTTTAAGGTAGTTGGACTTCACAGAGATTAATGCCTCAGCAAGAAAAACCTTGTAGTTTTAACTGAAGAGATACTTATTTAAAGAAGCAGCATGGAGAATTGTTTTCAAAATCTGTTCATATTCAAAATGAATGAATATATGGTCTGACGGCTCTGCTAAAAAGAAGCATTATAGGGATTATTAGATTTAAAAAGGAACACACTCATACAGAAGCTACGTGTACACAGAGGGCCCTAAACAAAGCTCTTCCCCACTTTTTGATGCTTTTATCTTCAAGTCTGCAAATTTTTAAAAGTTTGTTCTTAATTCATAACATTTGTTTACCTATAGAGAAATGTTTCACGCGCAACACCTAACACACTCTGTAAACACACATGTGTAGGGCACAAGTATCACAGTCATTGTGTGAGCAGTATTTTGCACAAGGCTAACTAATGCCGTGATGAATCTTGGCAGCAGGAACTCCATCTGTCATAATGAATTTCTCACTAAAAAAGTTTAGCTTTAATGGCAATCAGACACAAAACTGGCCAAAACCAACCCTAGTAAAGCAAAGACCCTAAAGTGCAGGGAGGTATACTTACATTGCCTGAGCTTTGCCTAGAAGTGGAAAAGCAGTAACTGTCAAAGAAGTGTACAATGGTATTCTGTGCAATTTTCTGAAATACAGATTCAGAAAATTCTGTGCACAAGCTAAGGTTTTACCAGGTCAACAATGCAACTGCTTGGGCCTTCACCCTGAGAGAAATTTACTACAACCAAGAATATGCATGCCTGCTAATTTATATGGATGTATGCATTATGGGGCTTATGAGTGAAAAGAACTAAACAGATTTCTTCTGTTTTGAGGCATAGCAGTGCTGGGGCATAACAGAATCCTCAGAAAAAACGTTGTTTTGTTAACGAATTTCTAAGAAAAACATTTCGTATCAGAGAAAGATTCTACACTCTTATACCTCATAGATCCACTTTGAAGCAATTCCTTCAATCTTTGTCTATTGTGTACTCCCACACAAGCTTTACCTCCTAGGTGCAAACTGCCTGCCCAGCTCCACGCTCAAGTTCAACTCTTCATACCAGTTTCCTACGACAGCTGATGCCAGTCTTTCCTTTCAGCCTCCAGTGATGCATCCCTCCTAGATACAGCCTCAATTAAGCCCTTATTTCTCTCCCTTTTCTATTTTACCTTTAGTTTCCTGTGCATTCAAATCAGACAACTTTTCTACCCTGTGGCCAAGCATCAGGACAGAATGGGGACTACCAAACAGACAGGCACAGCCCTACTTGCACCCAGAGCAGCAAAGAAGCAGACTCTGTAAAGGAAAGTCTCCACAGTAGCTTTGGGAAGAACACACCAAGACTTGTCAGAGTTGAGAAAGCAGAGTGAAAAATCTTTTTAAAAAATGTCACTGAATCCACAGTTTCCATGAAAACAGATAAACCATTCTTTTGCAATAGGCCCAGAAGCTGCTTAAGTTTGTGGAAGCTTCTACAGAGATGGCAGAAGATGATTTATCTGTAACAGGAAGGCTACATCCCTGCCTCCTCTATAATGCTAGAGTGACAGTGATTTTCAGAGACAAGGTTGCAAGACCTTATGTATTTGAACATCAACAAAATTCCAATTTCTGGAAGCATCTCTGTGCTTCTAGTTGGAGGTTCTCTGTGAAAGGTTCATACACAGACCACCTGGCATGGAAAACATTGGAAGGAATAATAACGGTAGGAAGCACCAGCCGACCATAATAGACAGTGTTATTGGCCTTGTTGATAACATGCTGTCTCTCTTCCTCTCACTTTTATACAACTGCACACAGAGTTTGAGTTGGAATCCAAAATAAACTATACAAAAGAAGAACACACAAATATTAAACTGAAGAAAACTTTCAGATGAGGTTGTGTTCATTAGCTGAATTAGCAGAAGAGGAAGCTGTGTGCCTATGAGCCAGTCACATATGGGTAGCGGGCGTATTGCAGCACCCTCTACAGCCCTGCAATACTTCATCCACACACCTTAATTTCAGTTGACAATGTCACCATTGTAACTTACAACACAGCAGCAAGCCCATTGCTTCTTATGGCCCGTACAGAAATCAGTGGGCATTTCTGTATTCCAAACGAACAAAGCAAACATACTGGATTCCAGGACAAAATTTGGTTTCCATACATCCCTGTACTGTCACAGGCTTTTCTTTTTCTTTTTAAATCAGCTCATAGCTGTTGCACGGTGGAGAAATGGTACACACAGCAGGGTCAAAAATAACTGCAGAGATTATCACAGTACCAGTTTCATCAAGCGCCAAGCCAGAAGCAGCTGTAGTAATTACTAGTTATACCCTAAACCTGTTTTCCCTCAACACCCAGGTAATATATAACTTAGACCACCACTCACTTCACATTCCAGCTTAGAGTACATGGCACAAGTACTACCATAGTGAATTAAAATGATCTGGTAACATTTCCTTATTAGTCTTGTTCCAAAAGCAGCATTAAACATGATTTATTTTGCAGAAAAAAAGATGAGGCACTTAAACTTCCCAAAACCACAGATAACCCCACATGAAAAAACTACTGCGTACATGAGAAATTCGTATCTGCAACCTCAATGCACAAGTATGAGAAGCAGCAGGAATTATTCCTCACCTTGATCCTGCTGACAGCTTCCTGTGCCTGCATCATTCTCACATTCTTGGAGGGAGTTTTATCAGAGAGGAGTTGAGTTGAGCCAAGGTAATTGGCAGCAAAAATGATTCCATCGATTAAGTCTTCAGGATCGCAAGGTCCAGGAACTGTAATGCAGGAAAGCAGTCACTGAAGAAAATCATGCTGAACCGTGGCAAAACAGCTGCACTCTTCACAACTTGAGCCTGCACCTGATGGCTGCAAATCCTCCCCTGAAATACTTCAGTTTAGCATGATGATATGGCAACCAGTACTTCCAAACGTACAAAACACCAAGCAAACGCTCTCAACATCTCTCCAGCAAAAGCTGTAATTGCTAACCCAGCCTGTCCCTTGCAATAGCTCTTTCTTTTTTGTGCAGGGATCACCCTGGAGCAAAATAACCTGTGTGGGTTTTCACTGTTGTCAAGGGACAACAGACACAGTTATTCAGCTTGCCCTTCACCCGCCAAAACCAGCCTTGCAATTCTAAGACGAGCAGTCACAAGCAGAAAGAGGAAGGGTGCAATTTAGTAACAGCCATCAGCCACTTCCTCACTTGTGTGTAGCTGCAGTTAGTACTACAGGCAGAGGAACCTCCTCGGGAATGCTTCACAGGTACAACACACCTCCCCTTTCCAAGAATACCGATTGCCTGAACAAGCAAAGTACTTCTATGCCATAGACCTTTAAAAATCATTCTTATTGTCAACCAGGATATTGAGGTAAAGTACAGAGTTAAATAAAAATGTTGTTAAATACACGGACCGTGGGCTCTCCTGATGGCAAAACAACTCTCTTAGTCCCACAGGTTCCTAATGATCAGACTCCCATCAACTTCTGTGGAAAGTTAGAGGGTTCGGTGCCTAACAATGCAAATCCTTACAAAGCAGCATTTATGGTCTGCAAGTGTTCTGGTGTTTGGTGATTATATCTAAAAATTGTATATGTAAAAATGTTCTATTTTAACACCTTGCTACATGTTAAAATTGTCATGCTCCAAAACAGAGGCTGGTTAACATAAGAAGCTTCCTGTTTTCTTACAAGTAAGGAAAAACAATTAATGTTCAAGACAAGTGAAAATGCAAATCATCTTAAAGAATGCTAATGGTAAAAGTGTCCACATTTTATCACCAAAAAACCCTGTTTCTAGGTTTTCTTTTTTTCCTCTAAGAACGAAGTAAAAACCCTACAATATCAGAATGGAGTTTCTATTAGTTCAATGGGTATCTTGAGGTTTAAGGTGATGGGGTTTAAAGTTTAATGTTACTCAGAATGCCAATTTTGTTCTACTTATAACAGAAGAGATTAACAACCAGTCAGAATGAGCATGGGTAACTTTGGCCCCAGAAGAATGCAAATCATTAGTAAGATCAAAGTAACAGAAGAAAGGGAGGTAAGTATCACACTGAAACTACACACACAGACAGAAGTAGATGTATAAATCTTATGAGCAAGCTTGTCTCCTTTATTTTCTTTAAATATGATTCATGACTAGTAATTTTGAGATGTTCATCTCCAGTGTGCAGAGTTGTTCAGATACTATGGATTGGGAAAACGCTCAAAATGAACAAGTCACTTTCAAGTCCATGAGCCAAAGAAATGGAACTTTTTCCTTAGGTAAATTGATGCATCTGGAAGTACCATATATTTGCACACTCTTCCAGTCCTGAAACCATACAGCATCTTAAGTGTTGCTATTTGTTACTCTACATGTTCAGGCCTTTTCACCACTTCCACTACTTCACTATAAAGCATACAAAATCCTTTATCATACAATTTCTGATCAAAACAAAAATCAAAAATCTAGACTGACAAAGGTGTACATAAGACCCCCAGAAGGAAGCACATTATAACAAAAAGAAGTATGTGCTCTATTTTCACCAGAAGTGAGCACACAGACAGCACTGCTTTTTATAAGAACCCCTCCATTTATTACCTCTGACAATTAAATTATTATCTGAATGAAAGTGTAGCATAGGTGCTAGCAAGCTTTTCTTGGACTGCTAGTGCATAAAAATGAAAAATTTGTTTTTTAAGGAATTTTGCACTGGACCAAGATCTAAGAAAATTTTAGTTTACAGTTGTTTCTTTTGTTTTGTTTTTACTTAAGGAGAAGAATATTTGAGATAACCCTTGATAGACAGAGCTACCACTAGCAGATGAATTTCGGTTCTAAGAGAGATCCTTCATTGCTGCAGAATTCCAAAGCTCAGCCAGTTTCAAAACAATATATGAAATTTACATTAGTTGACATTCTCCAAAATATTCAGCTCATACACTGAAGACTAAACCAAGGATCAATTTGTAGGCTAAAGAGAATGATCACACTATCATTTAAACACAGCACACTGTAAAGCAACCCAAGGAGTTCCAAGACAGTCTAAATGATATATCACATAATCTGTATTTCTGGCATTTCATCAAGCATATGGAACAACTGCTGTCAGGGGAGAAAACAAAAAAAAACACCACAAATGAAACTTCTAATCTTCTGCTTCTGTCTTGCTCTCATAAGAAAGTAATTGCATTTTGCAACATGCAGTCTTCCTGTACACACAGGATGCAGACTCATACAAAAGGTAACAGAAATTCATGTAGCAGGTAACTTGCTTTTTCACATTGTTCTGAACAAACTCAGCACTAGTACAAGTGCAACCTTAACTCTAAGACAGGAAGCACCAATTAATTAGAGAAGTAGCTGTAAAGCAGTGGAGATTTCCTATGGCAGGCCTGCCAATTAATCCAATTAATTCAGTTCTGCTAATTAATCCAACTGAGATTGGATTGAGCGTGCCACTTGCAATCAGTGCTGGAGGGAGCACTACACTCTTCTTGTCTAACATATTTTCCTTGCCCACACACGTGTAAATACCATTAAAAAAAAAGTGTAGTGTTTTAAGTGACATTGATTAAAAAACGGCAGAACTGAGACAGAAATTATGAATGAAACACTAAAAAAGTAAAAGCTCCATGCTTCTGAACTTCTGAAAGAGCATAGTAGGATTTAGCTCAGGTTCCTCACTGGACACAATTTAATCTAAATGAGTATACCCAACCCTCACAGCTTTTCTATTCAGCAAACAAAAATAAAATTTTATACATTACAAACACTGAAGTGTTCTAGATAGGAAAAAACATTCAGCAATTGTAGAACTATCTTACCTTCAACATAGGTTGGAAATGAAGCCAAGCTTTTTCTGGACTGTAATTAAGAGAAAAAAGTATTTCAAACAGAACAGAACATGCACAAATATGCATTGAAAATTTCTGCATGCCAAAAAAAAAAAAAAAGTCACTCATTAGCAGAAGATCACCATTTAATAAGATTTATTATTGTATTTATTATTTTCAAACTCTAAGCACCTACTAAAGTTAAATTCAATGTATTCCATTTGTGTCTTTATCTATCTGTCAACATACAAGGCCCAGTTTTCAGTTACTTCTTGTTGTTCAGTAGTATATTAACTGCCTACCACCAGGTGCTCTACTTTTACTAATCAAGCAGTATGCAGGAAAATATATCATATCTCAAAGACACTGCACCTTCCAACTACAAATAAATACATGCAGGAATATATAAAATTACACTATACTGTTATTATTCATGACTGAAACCATCAGCCTAGTCAGTTACTCACTAACAAAATTCTGTGTTCATTAACCAAATTGTGTTATTCATTAGGACTGTTCTTAGATGCATCCCTCACATTAATACAGCCTACAAAGAGCTTTCTAAATTTTAACAGGTTAGTTAGCAACCTGTATTCTGTGAGGTAACTGAGTTCTCTAACACTTCACCACCAACTATCTTTACACTGTAGCAAGGACAAAACCACACCTGGTATTTCATAAAAGGTGAACAAACAAAAAAATAGTCCTGACTTGTACATGTAAATACACAGTCTAAATTAAGACCTTACTTCCAACTGCAATGTTATGTGAAAGACTCTGTGGCTAACACTTCAAACACCTCAAAGCTGCAACTTCCAGTGAGTAAGACTCACCGTTTTGTTATAAAGAATAACATAAAACACATAGGAAAAATAATCAAAGAAAATTCTCTGTGACAATATATAGATTGTAATAGGTATATTGAAATATCTGCTGCTATCATATGTGTTGCAGGTAAGAATTTTGGATAGTCCAAGAACTACAAAACTTTAATGAATTTATAATCAATTGTACTGGCAGTAACTCCCCCAGTAACTGCCTAATATATTTTTATTAAAAGAAAATCTATGTATTTATCAATGTTTGCCATTGCAACAAATAGAAAATGGATGTGTCAAGTAATATTCTTCTCATATGATGATTTCTCAAGATGATTCTCATCTTGCTATAAAACAACTTGTGAAATAAAAACAAAGGGTGCATGACACAGACAGCAGAGCCTGTGCAGCCTTTAAGTACTTGCTGTTCCTTATAAAAATGACTAAGCTGTACTGCAAAACCAAGAAAGCTCTCCATCAGAGATTGTACTAGCATAAAGGAAGATGTGAATAAACAACAATCTCCCGCTGCCAAAGCATTTAAGCCGCTGTGAGGACACCAATATGCCTTTTCAGGTCTCTGGCTCTTTCATCTCTTCAGATGAATGTTTTTAGTGGACCACCTATCCATACAGACTTCAACAACTGGTTGTAATTGCTGCTGGTGTCGTGCTATGAGGGAAATTCAACCACTGGACTCTGACAGGCCTAGAGGACAAATCCTCTACACACCAGAGACAGCTCATGTATACAAATCTGCTTTCTAAAGTACTTTTATTTTTTTAAATAGAGTGAATAAAGTCTGTAATCACCGATTTGGCAACTCTTCAGCAACCTGACTACCCGACGCAACTTCTTTTCAGAATAGAGTGGTGTAAACTGTCATCACGTATCTTTTATTGTAAAAACTCACACACAAAACTAAGGGTTTTTTGTTCATTACCCAAGTTGAAAAACATTCTACTAAGACCAGAAGAATAATAAAGTAACCGGTAAAGTTACCAATAAGAGGAAACCTATACCTTTTAATTTTACATAGCCATGAATAATAAAATATCAAGGCCATTAATGTTGCATTACTCTTGTTAATCTTGTTGCCACCTAGTAATGTAAAATTTATATTTAAAAAAAAAGGTTTTACCAAGACCTAAAAGTCATTCCCAGAAATGATGAGACTGCTTTATCACTGTTGTTCTTGCACTGCAAGTACTAAAGCAGGCATTATTGCTCATGTGACGGAAAACAAACAACCAGACACATCCTACTGCTAATCCTGGCTTATCACCTCTGCCACTACATGTAAGCACGTCCTAGCACTGAAATGAGTAGCGTCTTGTTTGTTTTCTTCTTGTGGGTAAGCTTATTGATATCTAAAAACCGCTAAAAGTTAGGATATATATGAAGTGACAGAATCTCTACTGCAGAAAGCTAAAGGCTTTAACAAGCTAACAAAATAGCAGATGAAAATGTAATGGTATATTCTATTCTTGAAGGCTTTAGCAAATCAGAAATTAAGAGTTTCTTAAGTCTGTTGAAACCTTTCATTATTTTTTAAATGCAAATGTAGACTGGCAGAACTACATACATGTTACAAGCTTTTTTAGGCTTTGATCATAACAAAAGAAAAAGAGAAAGAATGGATTCCTCATTAGTGTTTCAATTTTAATCAGTATTTCCAGTTACAGTAAATCCGGTTTTTTGATTGTGGAAGGAAACCTATGCCTTGCTATCAGTAACAACATGATATCTTTTTAGACTACAGTTTCTACATTTTTTTGAAGTTTAAAAAACAAAAAGCAAATAAATCAAATGTTTGCGGATTTTTTTTGTTTATTTGCATTAGTATAGAATGGCTGGCTCTGAACTTTTTATGCCAAATGATTTTCTTTTCTCACTGCAAGAAGCTCTAATCACATTTTCTCCTTTTGTGTTGGTAGAACTACTGCAATGTAAAAAGCTGCCAGGTGAGAAATAAAGTTAAAAAAGTAACTAAGGCAGCATTCAGCTTTATCTGGAGAAGCCAGGAGTCAGGAACTGAATTCTGACTGTGAATCACTGGCAGGTCAGTTTCTACAATGACAAAATACTAAGCAGCATAAATTACTAGCTAATTAACTTTATTTAAGCAAGTTTTTCATCTGGCTGAGAAACAGTCTTTTCTTTGCAGGAAGACTTTATGCAAGGAAAAATGAAAAGGGCTTCTTTCTATTGTCTGTAATACAGAGGTGCTGTTGGCTGTTTGGTAAATCAATACCTCCTAGCTTGTTAAATAAATTTAGTGCCAGCTGAACACAGAGTTAGAAATGCCATGATAAACAGTCTTAAGTACGTTAGAAATTCAGTCAGACAGACAGGCAAGCATAGGGAAAGGAGATACAAATCAGTTTTTCAAGTTTGTTGCAATTTTGGAAGAAGAAAAGCGATTGCACAAGTACAAGGGGAAAAGGAAAATAAAAAGGCATATGAAGCATGAACGAGACTGTGGCTTTTAAAAAGATTTCACTCTACCTCTTTGTTAGTGGAGGCCTCTGCTGTACTGCAGACATCCTGGTGATGTTGCCTACTTGACGATTCAGCACCTCGAGGTGATGAGGAATCTGGAGATGGAGACTAGACATAGCAAGAAAATTAAATAATAATCTGAGTGGCTGATGTAGAAATTGTTCTTTATTATTTTCCTCTAACTTGGCAGTGGAAATAAGAGATGGGGGCGGGGAGAGAAACAAAAAAAAAAAAAACAAAACCAAGACAAACACTTTTAAATTGTTGTAACTCTTGCTTTTTATCATGATGATCACATATCAGTATCTCAGTGGACTTATTCTGAACAGCTAAATCATTTAAAAAACACCTGTGTTTATTTGTCAGCAATATATGAAATGAAGCTGTTGGAAAAATAAAAAAGCTGTACTCAGTGGCAAGCAACACTTAGCCAAAAAGTGTGTAATAAAATAGTATTTTTGCAATGGAGGATCATCTGATATTGTTATTAGGCACTTTTAAAGACAGATCCTAAGGAGATTCCTGCAAAGCATGTCAGTGCCCATGCCAAGATGTGCATCCTCAAAGGAAGGCTTAGCATTTAGCTGTGCACGCTGCATGTCTAGCTCAGCAACCCTGGCATTCTACACTCTCCTTTGACATAGGGAGTTTGGCCCTAGCTTTGCCAGCTCAACAGTTCACCACTGATGGTAAAACAGTCAAATACTATTCTTCTGGTTTTGTAAAATATTACACGACATGGCCTTTCTATGAGCCAGTTAGTCGTACCAGAAAAGGGCTACACTTCCAGTGTTCTGAGCTGGCAGCTGGTCTGATCTAGGAGTGTCCTCCTGTTATGCCTCCACTTCAGCTGAAACATTTTGGTCTGTGAAACAGTGTGCAAAAAAAACAAAAAAAACCACCTAAGTTTTGCAAGCTTAGCTTCACAGATATAAAACAAAACAAGAGCATAAAATGCCATTCTCCTCCCCTTTCTCTTTACCCGCATTTCTTTAAAAGGTTTATCTTATCTAGTTGCTAAATATTAGAATTATAGTTAACTAATAAAGGCTTCCAAAGAGTTAAGAAGCAATTCCTTTCACAGGTATCTCCTGGGTAAAAAAGTAGTCCCTGCATCTCCCTATATTTTGAATTACAACTGCAGGGCAGAAAGGAAATGCAGCTGTGAAATGGTCCCTGGCCACATGCAGCTGTGAAAGGCTCCCTAGATCGCTGGCACGTGCTTGTGCCGTCAGACGAAAGGATTGGCCATTGCACTGCCGGCAGTCACGCAGGGGCTGTGGGAGAGATACAGGCTCCCCCGACTCGCTGTGTAACTGCCGGAGTTAGAGTGCCACAGTGACCCAGCTGCACACACGGAAACTCCTATTTTCTTAAGGAAGCATCCTCAATAGTGCTGACATTCCCAATAGTTACATAGCATTTCTGTATTACGATTAAATATACAAGGCGCACAATACTGTCAACCTAACGGTGGCATCGGGATATTGTAGGACTGAGCTTTCAATAGCAAACAAAGAAACAAAGTAAAGCATATCATACTTTAGTGTCACATGCTTCCGCCAAAAAAAAGTTCTTTAAAAGCTCTCATATTCATGCACTAAAGCGATAACAATAAATAATTTCATTTAAATTGGTTGGTTGCTAAAATTTTATTATTTAAAATTATTATTATTATATATTATAGATTATTATATAATTATATATATTTAAGAAATTTTGCACCACTTAAAATGTATTAACAGTTACTCCAGTAGCAGTATAAATACCTTTACTCAGCTATTTTCATCTACAAAGTATCAGAATTAGGCCACCATCAAAATGATTGCACAGATTTCCATGTGCTGTGCTTGAATGCTCAAATTTTTCAGGAAAAAAAAAAATCCCCAAACCCAAACTACAAAACCCAAATATCAAACAATCTACAAAGTTTGCTACATGACATGACATGAGAGCTGTCCCAAAAAACATTTGTACAAAAAAGTTCAGTCTTTGAAGAATAAACACTCAGTTCTCTTCTGCATCAAAATGCATTTTTTGAGGTACCATATACAGTGCCCAAGGAAAGAATTCAGTCACAGTCTGGAAGTAGCTTTCATTGCAATAACAAGAAATATTTTGATAAATCATAGTGGACAGACAACTTGCTCCAACCACTACAAACTGAAGTCTAAAATAGTAAAATAGTGACTGCTTCACTGACTGTTAACAAAACGCCTTTTGTTAGAAGCCTAACAAAAATGCTGTCAGAACAAACATAGTAAGTTCAAGTGAAGCATGCTGTTATTACGTAGAGATGGCCATTAATGGAATTACAAAGTGTTTTCTTAAATGCAGCTACAAGAAAGTAGTAGTTACCCCATTTCTCCTCTTGAATATCTACTCACATGTTTCTTACGATACTCAACCTGGTACATCCAAAAATTCTCCATCTCGGTTTTGGCGTTGCTTGACTCTAACTTAACACACAACCCACTCGGCCTGAGAAGTCTCCCTTGCTATTGTGAAGAGGGATTTAGTAACAGAACTTGTAACAGGAGAGGATTGTGTTGTACGGTGTAGCATCTAACCTATCCAGGTCAAACCAACCGGATACTGAATAGCTCATGAAGACAAACATAACTGACACCGAAACATCTTCAAACACAAACACCTGTTCTTGCTTTACAAAAGCTGTGTTATTTTATCTGCTTTTAGCAGCAGCTTATCTGAATGAGTATAAGCATAATTTCACAAACACAGCCCAGTACAGCACAGCTATGGCAGTAAATTGCTTAGGTTTTAGCACCACTATGTTGTGGAAGAGTATCTACTGTGATTTGAACAGTTCAAATTCTATTCACTAAAATGTAGACTGAGACCACCAACATCCATTCGCAGCTTTCAGATAGCATAAAGTACCCGTAAAGAATGCAGCTGAAAGCTAAATTTCCTTACAGTATAACTAATCATCATTATTGGTCATCTTTGTTTAAATTTGCTTTAACTATAGTGTTAAAAATGGAGGGTTTGAAAAAATAAACTCAGAACTACTGTATGCATACATGCATACTGTGGCACAATCTATGCAATTCAATTTACAACTGTGACATAAGGATGAAACTTAAGTTTGTACTGCAGTTGTGGTGTAATTGTGGTGTAACTGCCTCTGCGCACACCCAGGGCACTTACCCATCAGTTTGCAGGGTGGTCCAAGACCCTCCCCTGACAGTTTGTGCACTGATTATACAACCAAATTGATGTGAGACAAGGTAATTGACTGAACTGCTCACTTCAGGACAAAGTATTTAATTGCTGTATGATCTCTCCTCAATTTCAGGCAGTCTCGGAGATTCCTCCATCAGGTTCCTCCTGTACATATGACACGTGAGGCGCACCATGCATCGCTTCAGGGTGCTACCTACCATCCTTGGTAGGGGCTGTGGCTGACCCAACAGCTCTCCCACACAGTTTCTGCTGCAAAAATTACCCAAAAGTACATGGATAATATACCGGTAGTCAACAGAAACTATTCCTGCAGATGCTGGTAACATCATGTACAATCGTCTTATGCACACAATTAACACAGGAGGTGTTTTGTATGTAGCTTCAGGTAAACTATAGCAATGGATCACACGTGCTAGAGAGGTCATGTAGCTGGTCACAGACCAGCTGTATGTGAGACCTGAGAACAAATGCAGTTTGGGGAATCTTAATCTCGGGAATCTTCTCTGATCCACCTGAAGATGCTCTGCAAGAACAAAGCCTCCTGCCACTTGCCACCATCTGGACAATGATTGACAACCCCACTTGAGAGATCTGACTGTCCACACATGGTACACTATGCAAAAGCTCTGAATAAACTAGCTTTTTTAAAACAAACACACTGTCCATGAGTGCCTGCACAGCACCGAGTTGTAATTCTTCAGTAAAATTCACTGAAGATATCAAAATAGCAATTTTGACCTAAGCAATAACTGTGAACCTCTGTCAAAGTCTTGGAAGAAAATCCCCTACCTGCTACTGTTATATTACTAAGTCTCAAATACAAAATAAAAATATACAGAGGTCTGTAAAGTCTGATAAAGAGAAGTGTGAGTAAGGAAACTACAAATGTAACGGAGCCTGTTTGGGCAAGATGGCCCTTTACTTTGCCAATTTCTAAGAGCCTCTTGGCCACACGAGTCAGTAGCAGCAGCCACGCAGTACCAGAGTCACACGTTGTGAGCTGGTAACTCCTCTGTGAATAAAATCTTAGGCTATATGGACTGTGAGTGCCCGTCAGATCACACACAGGCTCACAGGGGCTATGCAGGTATGCTCCGTGCAGCAGCACGCACACTGGACAGGCGGCTGCCAGCACAGCAGGCCTCTGGGAAGCTGGTCTGGTGCTGGCTGTTTCTCAAGTCTGGACTTCCTTAGCTGTACTTTTCACTTGAACTTCTAGCGCAAATGCAGATCCATGTGTCAGTCCGAAAAAATTAGCCTGGATACCTCCTGCATTCTCAAAAGATTTTAAAAGTGTGACAAGTACTGTTCTAGTTTTCAACAGCACAGGAAAATCACTTGAAATTGCTTTCATCTTTCAATAATTTAAAAAAAAATACATAAAACAAACAGAAATATTAAGGGACTATGTATCCAGTGCACACTGTAATTTAAAAGCCCGTAACTCATCTGGAGAGTGTCTTCAGGAAGATTAATTGACAAATTTAAGCTTTCTTCTGTGTGAATGATGAATCAGCATAAAGCTCTCTGCCGTGGATATTAAAATGCTTTTTGTTTGTTTTTTTAAAAATTATTTTTGGTTTGTTGGTTCTGGGGTAATTTTTTGCGGTATAATTTTTGGACTGCGGTCTTGCAGAGATGGCAGAGAGATGACCTCTATTCTGTGTGCTCACCAACAGTTTTAAAAGGTTTGTTCAGAAAAAGAAAACAATATCTATGAATATAAACTCATCTTTATTTAATTTCTTTTCTTTCCCTTTTTTCCCCCTTAGTTCATCTATTACCGAAACCTGCTTAATTATTTATAACTGACTTCTCTATTGCCTTGTTAATAATACATTACTCTTGCTGTGGAAAAAGTGAAGCAAATTCATCTCCATGAAAACGCTTCACTCGTGGAGTTATCAGAATTGAGAGAATCCTGCACTGACAACTCAAAGGTTGAAATAAAATATATGTAACCAAAAAGAACAGAGAAGCAAAAGAATGCAGCTCAGTTCTGCTCTACCTGAAAGGCTTGTCTTCAGCTCTGAATTTCTACTTCACAAATCCAAATCACTTATGTATTTGGTTTCACTTTATATTAGGGTTTATTCTAACATTGCACCACCTCAAATGCGTGCAGAGGAACAGAGCCTGTGAACACTGATGAGAGGGATTTGCAAAACTGAAGTCTGGCATGCAGCAATGAACTGTGCCCCGCAGGTCAACAAAACTTGGCTTTCAGATCTCTAACCCCATGGATAATTAATGGACCTCAGAAAAAGGTCGTGGTATTTAGCTCTGAAATGCAGAATTTCTCCCTCCAAATCACTGTTTTCTCCTTATTATGGCAGAAGTGAAGCAGGCAGCCTGCTTCTCTTCTCCAGACATGAGAGGACAGAAATGTTCTTTAAATCCCAGCCAAAAAATCCCTACTTGAGCTTTTGTGCCTTTCAGTGTTTTTCTCAGCAGTCCTCTGTACTTTCACAACTAAGCAAGCCGCTATTCTCAAAACTCTATGACATTGTAAGATGCTTTTTTAGACCTTCCTTACAGTTCATACACCAGAATATTTAATTGTATTCTGAGATATCTACTACACAAAAGTATTCCCTTTTTCCACTCTAACATGTGTTCACTATTAAGCCCAGATCCATGCACTGGAGATGTCTTCTACTTGGACCTTTAAACACCACTATTTCTGTGCTTGGCTAGGCACTTTCACAGCAGGTTTCTGGTGGAGAATCTGACAAAGAAGAATGATGGGCAAGAGCTACTTAAATGGGATATGGCCCTTCCCTTCCAGTGAGACAACTGTGTGCATCTAGAACACCTTTTCCTAGAGAGTATCCCCTTCCACCACTCTCAGACATAAACTCTATGCTGGTCTCCAGCTGTGAACATTATTCAGTATCATGTGAACAGATTCTCTCTAATTTCACACTCAGAAAACTCAACCTAACTGCAGTTCCACAGTCTTTTCCATCATGCATCATTTTCCTGATGTCTCATTATTGAAATGCAGTGTAACTGCTACTATAGTTGAAAAGGATACCCTCACAAGGTCATATGCAAGTGATGGTCTGCTTTGGTTTTAAAAGTTTTTTGATAAAACAATTTTGGAAATATATGTCAATTTATCATATCTCATATGTGTGTCAAAAAAAAAAAATCTTACTGCATTTATTCAAAGGACAGTGAGATAATTTTTCAGCTTTTATCAAATAAAAAAATACAACATCTTCCCCACAAACTAGACGTCCAGAATGTCTCCCATTCAAGCGAAAGCATGCATCACTAAACCAGGGTGCACAATGCACATGACAGCAAATACTCTCCATTGTTAAATATTAAGCAGGTACTTTGGTACATTATTTATTTATTCACAGAAGTCTGCTGCCTGCCTACCAGACCTACCAGAGTTTATTATAGTAAAATTGTCCATGGGCTGTGAGCTATTTTCTTTTTTCAGATACCTACTAAACATTTCTTTTGAGGAGGAATACATAGGAAAGACTGAAGTTCCTGATAGATTAAACTGTTAATAAACCTGATAACAGGGTGTCTTAAAAACAAATGAATACAGTGATCTGTAGCTTTCTTACAGTCACAGTCATTGCATGTCTCTTCTAACATTCCTTTCCCAAACTATACCCAGCTGCAGGCCAGCTGAACACCTCTGGATTTTTAGCTTCTCAAAATAGAATCTGGACACTTCCAACGAGTATTCTACCAAACATTCTGCTGTGAGTGTATCATCCAAATGCTCACCACTGAGAAGTGACAGCCACTTTCTTCTGAAAAAAGGCAAAAGACGTTGTCGTATTTAATGAGACTCAACTGCAAATAATTCTTCTGACTCCGCGGCTCCATTGCTCTCTCACGGAGAGCTCCTAGCTAAATAAAAAGTTACTTGCTATTTGGATCTAAAGAGGTCTTAGCAGTTTCAGTATCATGATTAACAACACAAAATCATTACAAATATTTACAAGTAATTTTTACCTCTAAAAGCAAAATGGTTCTGTTAAGAAACAATGTGGGGACAATTTTCAAAGTAGACCTGCAAAATGTGATAAAACCACTCAATTTTCATCACTTATCTGCAGCTACTTGACACTTCTGGGGGGAAGAAAAGGGTGTGTGCCTGACAGTAAAATACTCTCCTTAGGTAATTCTTTCTTATTTCAAGGCCAGTGTTACAAATCAGACTGAATAACATCTCTGGCATATACTGGTTACACTGAAAAGCTCCTGTCTGAGATCCTGTTTCTTTCTCAAGGGAGACTGAAGAAAAATCTACATTTAGATGAATGAGCTTTAACTATATATTTATTATAATTAATCACTCATGGTCACTTAGTCAAGACAACCTAATTTTGCCCAACTTACTGCTAAGCAATTCTAGAACGGTTTGTAAAGAAAGCAGATTGTTCAGACTGTTCATGAGTTGGCATCTGAATTAAAGAATCCAGTAAAGCAAATACGTACCTCATCTTCAGTGAAAAACAAAATTCCCACCAAGTCCCAAGTTCTTTCTTCTACAACATGTATTCCCCTCAGTCTGCTACAGATCTTCTAAACGATTTGCTTGATTTACTTCCTCTTTCCAAGAACACAGACTGTCTGCACATCTACAACCACCATTTATCTTTGCACTGAGCTGTACTGTCACTATACATCACTGTTTTGATTACAGCCAGCACTGAAAATCTCTTATCTGACAGACAATGAAAAATAGTGAATGAGAAATTAACTTTTGGTGCAAAAAAGGAAACACCTATGTACTTCAATACCTAATGTAGATACAGAGACCAACAGAAACACCTGTTTTGTTTACTATATGAACATACCAGGCTGAGTCCTACCAGCGTACCTTAGAAAAGTTAAATTCTGTAAGGTGCAGCAAGATTTTAGAGAGCAACTGGAGCACCTTTAGGAAGGACTCAGTTCTCTCAGGATCCCCAACTTCATGTCACTGAGACCATCATGATACTGGGTGCTACAATCAGATAACCAGGGAGCAACAGGAAATTCTCTGATCCTCCCAGAAAAAGACAGCACTTACAAACACAGACAATATGATGAACAAAATGTACAGCAAGAGAATAATGTGATCTGTTTGAAAATGGGGAGAGAAATAATTGCAGCGTTTGGAAATCTTTAAAGAAGTTGAAAATAATGGTTCTCCCATATTGAATAATCCGGGAAGATTGCTTTAGCCCTCCACATGACTGCTAATCAACTCTCTAATAGACATAATTTAAAAAATATTTGTCAAAGTAATTTTTGGAATATAGGGTTTTTTTTAAAAAAGAAGTTTCAATGAAACTATGAAGAAAGAAAAACCCAACCCAAACATACTCACCACTCTGTGTTTCCACAGTTGTCAAGGAAAAATGAAATATGGAAGCTACATGTTTCAATCAGCTTGCATGGTTTTTCAGCAACTCGAACACCATGCTCCAAAAATCTCTCCCCATTTGTAGAATACTAGCCTTCATTGTTTTGAAGGCAGATAAAAAAAATAAGAAGCCTGTCAGAGCTCTACATGGCATGTGATTTTTTTTCTGAATTCCCTTTGCAGAGGCTTAGGTGTTTTGGAAAGTTCTGATGCTTTCTTAGAAGGTTACAGTAATTCAGTGTAAAACATCAAACAATAGACAAAACGTTCCATCTTTCAGTGTTCTTCCAAAAAAAACAAAGGTCACAAAAAACATTCCATAGCAATAAAGAGGATGGAGCAGATGTTTGCAGTGCAGTTATCCTTGAGTAATAGCATGGGTCCATATGATAGACTATTTTTGGCCAGTAAATTTTGCTTACCAGCTCTTTTCACATCAGGCATAAATTTAATGCAGTTATCAGTTGTTTATGAGTTTATTAGAAATGCGGAAAATGCATAAAATTTCAAGTAAAGATCACCATACAGGCAGCTGGAACCACAGACTGTGAACTGATTCTGATCCAACTTAAGCCTCATGCCAAAAGTACAGAATTTTAGAAATGCTGATGCTGTAAATCTGAACAATGGCCTTCAACACTTAGGCTGCTGGAGAGTGACTAAACTTTACAGTGATAATGTAATATACTGAGGTTCATAACACATTTGTAGAGCCTGCAAGATGACAAACAACCTGCAACTTTTCTGGAACATGAATCTGATCTATGATAACACCATAAAGAATATTAACAGATTCGTGATGGAACTGTTAGGATTGTTATGTGACAGCGAATGAAATTTAGAAACCTAGAATTAACAGAAACACACAAGGATAGATAATAGAAGACAAATTGTTCAGTAGCCATTCTAAAATATCTCATGGCCGTAAAAATGCAATAGCATTTGTTTCAGCAAAAAACAAGTAAAGAGCTTCACGTGACAAATTGTTATATTGTATAACTGGAATCAGCAGTGCTTCATAAAAAAACACCTGGTGCACTGATAATGCACGTGCTTACATCTTACATGTCCTCTAGAGAATACATTTAAAATAGACAAAGCACTACATACATTACTGAAGGATGAGTCACAGAACAAGAAAAATATGCACCCTCCTTCACTGCCATGTATGTCACAATTAAAGGAACGAGACATACATACCCCAAGAGCAGAAAGCTTTATATACTCACATCTCCATCTAGTGGCCTCTGGTCGTCAGAGTCCCTGGTTGGACTGATGTCCTGCCTCATCACCCAGATAGGCTCCTTAGGTTCATCAGGGGTATAAGGAGAACGGATGGTCCTTGTCTTCACTTCCTCAATAGCTTCTTTAATATCTTTAATGGCCAGTGATATTGCATCCCTTTTTTCCTTTCTGCACCTCTGTACTGACTCCCCTGAGTTGGCTGTAGCCCTAGAGCCAGCTGACAGTTGACCATTGCTTTCGTGCCCCCTGCCAGAGAGAGCATGTGCATGCTCCAAGGTCTGTTCTGACTCTAGCATGTCTTCAGCAGCCTTGCCCAAGCTCTGAGAGCTCATACTCTGTTTCACCTCTGCCACAATCTGATCAATATCTTCCTCTTGTTCATAGCTGTCCATTCTTGGATATGGAGCAAACTCTGCCTCTTTCTTAGGGCTGTCTGACTCTCCATCAGATCGTTCATCATAATGGTGAAGGCGGGCACCAAGAGCTTCCTTTTGATAGTTGTCAGCTTCCTCCCTTTCCCACTCATAGAGCTGAAGCCCCTCCCTAACATCAACGTCCAGTGCATCCCCTATCTCCTCATACACATGCTCCTGCTGCCTGTAGTCAGCATAGGGCTCAGCATACCGCTCATCCTCTCCTTGGTAGAGGGGCTGGTGAGCGTAGACATAACCTGAGTACACTGCATTCATGGCTTCCTCATGTTCGATGGAATGGAAATGTAAGTGATTGGGCAGTGTTCGATTACGAATAGCCTCACCATGCTCAGCCTCAGCATTCTCCGTGTACTCCTCAGACTCAGGCCTGTATTGCACAGCATATGCACTCTCATCCTCATTTTCCTGAACCCTCTCTGTGTCATAGCTGTCCTCCGCTGTGGCTATCACATCCCCTTCTGCAGTATCCGTGTGATTGTGGAAACCACTCTCAGTGCTGGCTGACCGAGCTAACATCCCTTCCTCCTCCTGCCCAGACAGGCCCCCTTGGCTGTGGTTTGTGTGCCTTGGGTAGCGAGTTGCATACCGCTGCTCCTCTTCCACCTCTGCGTGCTCCAGGTCAGCCTCCACTGATTCGTTCAGTGCTCCAGCTGCTGGCTCTTCACTTACCTCCCCCTCAGGTGGTCCAACCAAATGGTTCATGGCAAGTTCTGGTGGGTAGGTCACTTATTCTATTGACATTTTGTCTATCACAGCTGGAAAGAAATAAAAAAAACCTCTGACATTACTCTTAAAAAAAACAGTGGAGTCAATAAATAGAAGCAACGAAAGGCACCTTTCCTTCCCCAGCAGACAAACATTTGACTTCAACAGCTCCCAAGTCAGACAACAGCCAGCACATCAGTATGACCTCCCATGCAAATGATCTCCAATAGCAGCAACCAACAACCACCACCTTGGGAATTGCACTTCCCAATTCTATGGACAAATTCTTTGTGGAAGAATAATTCCAAACAACTCCTTGGAGATGCTTCCATGGACTGCTGTGACATTTCGATAACACTGGCAGGCACACGTTAGAAAAGCTAACTCTTGCCAGGGGCTCAACCATGGCAGAGATACGACAGAAACATTCCATCTCTGCTCCACCACTCTCCCTACAGCTCACTAACACAGCACAAGGGAAGGATGCTGTAATGTAAAATGACAGATTTAGTCCCATCACAGGAGTTTGCAATGGCTCAGATACAAGACAGCTATGCATACTACACTTCTTCAGTACGAGCTAGTCACCCTATGCACTTTAAAAAAATCATTAGGAATAAAAATGCACCCTTAGATAATCTCAAGCACCTGCTCCTTCTCCCTAGAGAAGGACATGACACCTAGATACAACATAGTAACCTTTGTGGAATGTATCTATAATCACTTAAGATAGCTTCTGAACCAAACATCTTTCCTAAAACATGGAGAAGACATTACTAATATTCATAATCACAACCACATTGAGACTCATGAGGCATCTTAGCTTTGCTGACATTGAGTAACAATCTCAAAAGATGATATAATTACTAGAGACGTTTGCCAGTAATAATAAATATGCACGCCATAGTAAGAGGAAAACCCCATAGGAATACAGAGTAGCTGCTACAAGTTTCATAGAGCAAACAGGCCTATCTAGCTCACAAGGTTTCATTTTTATGTAACAGCTTCAGTTATTTTGAACCTTGCCCTATTTTTAAAATGTAGTGTCATAAAAAGGACATTTTATGTCCTTTTTGGTCCCTAAATCAAACCACATATCCATAAATAAAATACAGCTTTAGCCTGTGACTTATCAACAAGTACTACAATATAAAATCATAAAATAAATAAATAATAAACATTTATATATAAATTACAAATAATAAAATGAATAAAGAAAAATTACTACAATATAAAAATTAGAAAATAAAAATTACAAGACATTAAAAGAAAAGGTACTTTTAAGTTGAAGGATCTATAAAAGCATGTGTCAATTACCAATCAAAAAATTAACACGAATGTAAAACAGAACTTGAACCAAATGTACTGAATTGAGGCAGGGAGGCTCAGGTGACACTTTCCTGAGTAAATGAGCTCTGTGCAAAAGAGCTTTGGGAATAACCTCCTGTGAAGAGAAAGCAACAGTCATTTCAGTTGCCCTCTATAAGAAAAGTTGACAGGCCGGCAAGGCTAGGTAAGAGTTACTTGCACATGGGAAATCTAGTGGGTGCAGCCTCCAGCTCAGCAAACACTCCTCCTTGTAGAGTCCTTAAAAAAAAAAACAAAACAAACAAAAAAAAAAAAGAAACAAAATACCTTGTTCCAGACAGATCTTTTAATTTTCAGGAACAGCTTAAACGTAGCTTTAGCACATCTAGCATGCTGTGTTTAACCTCTTAGGTTTGCCTTCCCAACCCTCATCACATGAGAGAAAAATGTATTGTATATCATATAGTACCTAAAAAATGTGGTTGTAGAATAATAGCTAATAAATCGCATTACTTGAACAGACTAAGATGTTCTACACAAACTTAACCTTTTTTGAAATAACTACAAAAAACCTCAGTTTTTTTCCAGCTAAAGAAGGTATGTTAGTAAGAAGCCTTAAGTGACATGGTAAGGTCTTTTCCAGCTAAGACTTCCAAGAAATCAGGAAATAATGGGCAGAATACAGGTAGGTATGCAGGTCTGTGCCAGAACTAACAAAGCAAATGCTCTCCTCCCCATGGCATATGACATACTTTGCACATAGACAGAATTAGGCTAAAATAGAGGACTGTTTAAAAATTCTGCCTTAAATCTGGTGCATTCAAAGTAGCCCCTGACTCGCACCTATGTGTCATTGGTCACCCACAGAAAAAGGGCAGAACTAGTTGAAGAAATGAAGTTATACATAAACACAGGATGATGAACTGTTGTGGTTTAACCCCAGCCAGCAACCAGGACCACGCAGCCGTTCACTCACTGCCCCCCCCCCCAGTGGGATAGGGGAGGGGAATCAGAAAAAAAGAAAACCTCGTGGGTTGACATAAAGACAGTTTATTAGAACAGCAAATGAAGAGA
>KZ505941.1:438088-459519 GCA_002844005.1 Limosa lapponica baueri
GGGGGGAAGGAGGGGCATGTTTAAACCACCTACAGAAACAATCCAATCACACAGTTATGTGACAGCACACCAAAAACTCTGCAGTCACTGAGTCATATCTTGAGATGCCATCTGACACAATCATACCCATGAAGTCAGCATCAGGGACACAGATGACATTTCTGATATGTGTATTTATGCATTCTCAAAGGCCTCCAAGCATCCATGGTTACTTGGTCAGATTCGAGCGTTTCAACATTCTTACTGTTGGTTAAGTTTTCCCAAGATCTCATCTGACTCTTCACCATTTTGGTGGAAGCTGGTTAGCAATATCCAGTCCTGCCAAACCAAGCACAGATTGCCCACTGCCTTATTACCACAGCTATTTTCAGTGCCCTGTTGTCCCGGTTTGAAGATCATCTCTTCTTTGGCCTAAACATCCCCTACTTGATAGGGGGGATTCACCCTTCATGGTCGTGCCTGTCCACCTATAGACTCTCCTTCAGACTCTCTCCAGCTCTCTCTAACGCAGCTTGCCAAGCAGGATACACCATGTGAGCCCCCACCGAGCACCCTCCGGGCCTGTCCCAAGGCTACATTCCCCTTCTCTCAGTTCAGCAACTGCCTTTCAGTAACAATGCCCCCCTGACAACCCACCTTACACTGTCAGTAGCTGCAACCCCCACAGAGGTCTCTGCAGACCTGCTACTTTGCCAGCTGCTCCCCCACCACAGTACCATGCACCCTGCTCTGATCTCTGCTGAAGAACACGTCCCTCTCCCTTCCCACTCTGAAGACTCACTGTTTTTCTGTCCTCCAACACCCTGATGGGTCCCCTCAGGCTGCCACCACTCTACTCTAGTTTTCACACCTGTAATAAGAATGCTGAGTACTACTGACAAAATCCACCTTGATGCATGTTTCCATTTCAGCAATGAGTTAGTAGATTCTTCTCTGTGGATAGCATGGTACACCTTACATCTGAGACTGAAGTGAATCTCACAGGAAGCACAAAGTGGAATTTACCCAGCCTCTTCCCACTGCCGCTAAAACAAATAAATAAATCTAGACCAGAAGCGTATCAGGAAACCTTCTGCAAAGAGAAGAAAAATACTACGCTTAACATTTTTTTTTAAAAAATCACCCAAAAAAAGTTGACTTGACTTGGAGGATAAGGATACCTTTGTACCTCACACTTGCAAGAGAAAAAAAAATTAAAAACATTGCCAAAAATAATCAATCATCCAAACAGTTGTAGTCTTTGAACAACTCTCCCTTGGGAAGCAGAATTAAAAAGATGTAAGGCAACAGATTAGTAAAATCATACATTGATAAAATAAAAATCAGCTGTAAAATTCTTAAAAAACGAAAAAAGAGTAACTTAGTACAATTAGATTCCTTCTTACACCTTTAACCTGCTTTTCAAAGTAAATCTCTTGATTCCGCATTGACAAAGAACACATGCATCTCTCCTTAAGCTACTTAACCTTGTTCCACATTTCACAACCTCTGAAAGCACCACGTCGTACCAGTGTAAGGCTTATGTAGTTTTGCATAACACTAAAGGTGACAGAATGCAATGCATCCTGTTTTAAAACTCATACAGACTGAATTGCTCTTTCACTACAACACCACACACAGCTCCCGTTACTGTAGTATATTAGGCACTTCACAGAAGAACAAACACTAATTTATAATAACTAGCAGCAGGCTAAGAATCCCTTCTCCTGCCACTAACCATCAGTTTTTACCCACAATAGATGTGAGAAAACAGGGACAAAATCCCACAGTTCAGGTTCAGCCAGTATACCCCATCATAGCATGCATACCCTGGTTCTGCGCTCCAGGAGTAAAAACCCCAGTACTTACAGGGTGTGATACCCCCAAAGGGCATTCCTGACTTCTGAGACGCATTGAAGCACCACCTCCTCTATGAACAGCACCAAACAGCATCCTCTGAGGGAGGCATCAAAGAAACCAGTAAGTCATTCCTCACATCAAACAGGAATGGCAACCCTAACACTAACAGAAGGTGGTATTCTTGTGAAGGCAGATCATTACATCTTCTGCAAAGATGTAGTGGGACCACTGTTTGGCACTTGTATGTCTCCTGCTTAAGTGGAATTAATAGGGATTAACTTCTGAATGAAAATTTATCGACCAGCCAAGAATAATGGGAAATTGAGTAGCAAGTCAAAGCACAGGCTAGGAAAGTAAAGAAATTCAAATCTTCCGAGATCCAAACAAGATTAGTATTCAATTTAAAGTTTAGCATTAAACTCCTAACAAAAAAAAACCAAAAACAACCAAACCAAAAATCAACACCACTCACCTCCCCTCCCCCCCCCAAAAAAGTAAATAGCCTCCATAGCAACTGCAGACTTTCTGATATGGCGGATTTCCTTCATAGTCTACCTGAGTAACCAGACATACAGAGCAAAAACACCACAGTACTGTAGGAAAAGGATAATTATCAAGAAATTGTGCTGCCTTATTGTTTGAAGGTGGATAACAAAGCTGGTGAGAGACACCCCCAGTCATCATCATGCTGCTGAGAATAAAATTGTTCACTGTTTTTTCATGTGTCAATTCAGATAATAATATCCAAGACAGAAAAGAAAATTAAAAAAAGAAGTCTAAGCCCTTTCCACTAAGCTATGCTAATACATTAATTTTGATGACTTAAATTCTGTTTTGTGGCAGTGAAAAGGTTACGCATGAAAACAACCTACTGTCTAGCAAACCTGTTTTGAACTCATGAGTCTTCCTCTCCATAACCCACTATTTCTCATTGTACAACAGCAGTGGCACAACCACTACTGATGACAGTGATTCAAAATTATTTCATTTGAAAAAAAAAAAAAAGTTTGTGCAAATAAAACTTTTACTATTAACTGCATGATCTTTTTATGAAAGATCACTGCAACTGCAAAATAACAAGTGCTGAAACTAAGAAAAGCCAGACAAGGCTCTAATAATCTCCTCCAGTAATTGCATATTTAATTAATCATAACTCAGGTGTCTGTGAGAAAAAAAAAGGGAAATAAAAAAGAAGTAGTCATGGTCTGATATATAGTGTATTCAGAATCACAAAAGACATTTTCTTTTTTAAAAGCAAACATCTAAAATCTATTTTAAGATACATGAATCCCATTTCTATACTTCATATAGCATCAACTCTTTAAAGACCCATACAGAATCCAAACAAACACAAGTGCTCACCAAACCCACAACCAAAAAAGAACTTCCTAGAAAATAAAAAAAAGATGAATGTTATTTTATCTATATGTGAGCAGCTCAGTGCAAAGGCTATCACATATGTGAAGTACATATAATGTCTTTATACAAGTTAATATTACTCAAAGGTGCAAAGACATAATTAAAGCTTCATTAAAGATTTCGTATATTATATTGCTGATTTTCAATTATTGTTTACCAAAAAGAAAATATCAGTTTATAAGATTTACAACCTATGCATAATATGAGGCTGAACCCCACCCCCCCATGATTAAACAGCCTGGATAGTAGGCTCTTTTATTAGGTTGATAATCCACAAACAATATTTTAAAGTGATCAAACCTTTCTTTATTTCTCATCCTTAAGTTTTTAGCCACTAGTTACTTTTAAATGTATTTTATAAGAGTCTCAAATATAAGGGACTTCATTTAAGCTTCACGGGCAATCCTGGTTCATCTTCTCAGCAGGGGAAAGGCAAGCAGAAGCCCAGGTCAGCAGACTGACCTGCAGGCATGACCAGGCCAGGGGTTCAGCAGGTCTTCAGCCTGACGTTATCCTCACCTTTTCTGCTTCTTGGCCAACTTCCTGGCCTTCTTCGGAGATGTGTAGTAAGGATATAGGGAGCGGGAGAAGAAAGCAACTGAGGAGTAAAAGGAAAGCAGACTTATGAAATCCTTATGAACCTTATGAAAATCAGGTTCCATGTGTCCATGTGCTGGTGTAATTTCTTACAGGTTTTCTCCTCAAGCGCTTCTCGTGGAATCACAGTCCTGTGGCTGTCTTTAGTGCATCACACAGATCCCCAATGCCAGCCTCCCTTCATTTAACCAGTTCTGGCTTCAGGCCAGACCCCGCTCCTCTCATAGAAGCTCTTCCCCATAACAGTACTTGCACATCCACGCTTAAAATCTTGCACCCACCTGCTGCTTACAGACTGGCCCTGATGCCAGCCAGAAGACCTGCCCATGCCTTCCCCAGCTTCTCCATGATTCTACACAATAAACCTCCTACAGACTACAAAACACAACCCAACATCCCATGGGAAAAGCCAAGAGGAAGCCATATTCAAGAGCCACACAAGGGATCTGCACGGGATGTGCAAAAGACACAGAAAGGCCATTTGGTCTCTGGTGGGGGCAGGCAGAAGGGACTGAGCTCATTCCCCGAGAAAAGCTGTGCTAGCCACTCCTGTGCCAGGTCTCCTCAACTCACTTCCGATCATCTGCAAACACAAACTAACGGAATTGTGGAAGTGAGTAGCCCAGACACCCTGTTGCTTTGAATTATACAAGAAACTGAAAAGGCTTTAAATTTTAAACCACCTGGAGCTGACATAGTTTTACACCAGTGTAGCAGTGATCAGAAGGTGTCCCACCTTCTCCAGCCAGCGCAGTGGAGGAGGTATGCAATGTGGTCGCGTCATACACGGGCTGATACTCCGTTTGTCTGTTTTAACCTTACATACTGCAGGTTTAACATAAGAGATTCTATAAAAAATGTCCAGACATCGTACCCAAAAGTTCAGCTCCTTCCCAGTCTTCAGAAGGCAGCTACTCAGCAATCATTTCTTTGATAAATGATGCCTCTGCTTGACTTTACTCCAGGACTGATTTTATCTAAATTTCACAACCTGCCTATTGAACTTTGCTGGGTTCTGACAAGACGGTCAAATAAGGACAAACTACGACAGAAAGCAAAGAGTAAGCGTAGGAGCAACTGCACATGAGCACTTCTCAAATACAGAAATGCAGATATAGTTGTGGCAATTCCTTGAAAGGGCATTTTCCCATCCACCTAATAGTTCCAAGAAGTTGTTAAAAATACAGCCAGAAAACCAGGTTAAATGGTGTCTCTTCCGTCCCAAAGGCATACGCAGGATTTCATTACTGGCTGTTGTATCAATCTATACCTTCTGTCACTGTGGACAAATAACGGAAGAATCCTGCACAAGAAACTCTCATAATGCTTATTAATGCCAAAACCACTGACTAAACTGTGTGGAAACTTAGAAATAAACAAAAAACCTCAATAATTAAAAGCTTTTGGAACATTCTGTACATCATCTAGACAAATGCATCCACATTGTTAAAGACAGACAATTTAAAACACCTCAGTCTTTTATGTGGAAACTACTTCAAAACTATTGATTTAGAATACTTTTTTCACCTTATCTACATTCCCATAAATATGATCTGGCTAGGAAATTATTTTTTTTAATTTTCTCAAGCTTCATAAACCTGAGGAGAACAACTTTTAGTTGCTCGTAAGAAAAACTAACTTATCAACAACAAAATTGCCTTAAAACAGGTGCCCAGAGTCCAAAATGACTAGTTTCTGGGTTTGGGGTATGGGAGTTTTTTGTTGCCGGTGGGTTTTATTTGTTTGTTTGTTTTTACAATATTGCCCAATAGATCTCCTTACAACAACAACAAAAAAAACCAAAACAAAACCACAAATCAAACAAACAAAAAAACCCAAACCCAAAGTTGTAAATGCTTCCAGCAAGAACAGAGTCAAAACTACCAACGTGAGGAAGAGACAGAAAAGTAATAAGGTCATTTTGCTTGAGGAAAGATTTGGAAAAGAGCACTATTTAGGAGACAGTCTATGTATTCAGCATGTTTGTCCTCTTACAGATTTATTTGGGTGTATTTTTTTCCCCAGCTACAAGCATGTACACAAAATTTTAAAAAGTTATCTTTGTTTTTGAGGTCATCAAAAAGCTGAAAAAGCCATTAATAGACTGAGCCATTCTGAATTTTAAAGAGTGTAAGCATGACAGGAGTATAGTATACAGCTTACAATAGGAAAAAAAGTTACTTAAAAAAATTTTTTTGTGAACAGGACCAAAAAAAGAAGTGTGGAAACTTATGAAGCAAAATTGCTTCCAAATAGAATATGGGCATACCCTCCAGAGACGTTCACAACCCCTCAGTGCCATATCAGCTCAGTTCCCAAGTAAGCCTTTGACAGTAACAAACACATGGATTAAATACTAAGGATAGACCTCCAGTTTATTCTAAATAAATATAACTCCACAAAATTGAATACAGGCTTGTGTCACTGACAGGATTGTAACAGAGCTACAGAGACTTAAATCAGATGCCTCTAAATTGTTTTTTCCTCATTAAAAGTATTGTTTCTTCTAGATTCCTGGAGCAAATGAAAATCATTGTTTGGGACTTGGTTAGTTATGCTAGAAGCAGATCAGAGAGAACTGCTAAGTCAAAGGATCTTTGAGACTCTCGTATTTTCTATTTCCTACTCATATACTTCTTCAACTTCCCAAGGATTTGCAATCCAGGGATCCCCAGGAAGAAAATCCCACTTAGGGAAGATATAACTAAACTTAGAAAGAACACTGTTGATCATACCCTTCACTTTCACTAATTTCCATCTCAGAGATTTCAGATGTTGCAGCTCAAAAGTGTAGCCTCACCTGCTATCCAGGGCTTCCCCAATGCTACATTCTGTTAGCCTGTTTATTGCTTGGAAATTCCAGCCTCCCCATCTCTGTGGGGCCTATCTAGGAGCTACTCAAGCAGTTAATGAAAAGGTAAACAGAAGCAGGCAAGGTTATAACTACTATCAAAATAAACGAAGTGCTACTTAAAAAAAAAAAAAAAAAAAAGGTCATCTTCCATGCATAGAGAGGATTTGCAATTCATTACTTCTACCCTTACTCCCCCAACACTGAAGCAGCAATGTCACCTTTTTTTTTGGTTGCTCTACATAGAAAGAAGTAAGTATAAGAGCACTTGGTAATTTTTTTTTATTTCCAGGTATTTGCAGCACTTTTCACATGATACACATACAAGTTAAACCTTTGCACAAACCTCAGTGAATTTAGCCAAAAAGTCATGGAAGACTGTGAAATGCCTTAATAAAAAGCCCCAGGCATCAGGCAGTGGTCATTTAATTGCATGTTTGTATTTACTGAAAAGATAAAGTTAGTGTCATTCTAAACGTCAGTAGGTTCCCGGAACTCACAAACTCTGCACCTGAGCTGCCCTACCACTCCACCACTCTCTCAATGACTTCTGGACTGGGTTACATAGGCAGCAGCAAAAACAACAACAGCAATTTATTATCAAACCTAGAAATAAAAACCAAAAACAAACCTCGCGAGTTCCCCGGCAGATTTCCTGGTGTGTCTTCAAGCTCCTCAAATTACAAGCACAACACAGGAAAAGTACCGGAGAAGCACAACTGACAGGCAGACCACCAGTACAGCAGGTGATGTCTCTTGTTTCACTCAACAGGCTTCCACATCAGAAGCCACCGCTGCAGCAGCCTTTTGGTCACCTCACCAGAGGCAGCAACCCACACGCAGCACACGGCTACGGGGACCACAACACCTTCTCCACCCTACTCCACCCTTCGTCCAATTCTGGAGATCTGGAAAGGTCTGGCAAACTAATGGATTTCACACAGCTTTCGAAAGCAGGGAAAAGATCTTAAAGAGATAAAATACATCAGTAACCGCTGTATCCTTCGTATAGAAGCTGCTTTACTGGAGATTGTATGGGTTTTCCACTCTGAATCAAAACTTAGCCTCTTACTTGGCAAAAAAAAATCGAGGCGGGAAAGGAAGGAGAAACAATATGTACAACCTGCTAGACCATTAAATTCTTGCAAGCAAAATACATCCAAAGAATCAGCTAATTCAATGACACGCCGCCATTTTCTCCATTCTGAGCAGCACTGAAGCCACACCACCAGTTCTACGTAACTGCAATCACACCATTTGCAATCGAAACCTCACCGCTCAATGGAGCCAGGCTTGATGCCTAGTTATTGACTTCTGGTCCTGTGCAAGTAGGGGTTGTGATTGCTCAAGGGGCAGCATCACCTGCTTTGCATGCTGCAGGTGTTACAGTGAAGGGTAAAATGTGTAAATGTGGGTATATGATAAAGAACATCCTGAAATCCAGGATGATTACAGAGACAGCAATAGTCTACAGAAATAACGTTAATCAGTCTTCAGTTACTAAAAGCATTTGCTTCAATGCCAGATTTTAAGATCATGGGAAACAAGGTTTGCAGAGAAGCGACAGTGAGAATCCTCAGGGCTACAGTGGCACTGGTTGAGCCACCTGTGGGGAAGCAAGGAAAGATGTTCTGAAATAGCTCAAGGCATCTTGCAATCATAGTACCTACTTCATCTTTCCAGCAAAAAAAAGTTGGTGTATAAACACACAGCACTTTCTCTTGATAGCCAGCTGTGGCAGCCAATGACACCTCAGCTAGAAATTATACTCTTCCTCAAAGTAAAATGTAATAATCAGGACCTAAAAAACTTTTTGTTGATCTGTATTAACTCCCAAATCCTATAAGTCATTTCCAAACATATTCCCTAGCAATGTTTCTGCTAATACAGCATTATTGTCACAGTTTCTCCTAACATTTAGAATTATTTTGTCCAACACCTTTAACTCCCAAACATCCTTCTTTGTTTTAATACTTTCAAAAAAAATGAACTAACCCCTTCCCCACACTGGACATTATGTCATTAAGGGTACTTGTACAGTGCTACTTCATTTCTTTTTACTCAGCACTGGTACTGTGCTCCTCTGCCACTCTGTGCATCTATCTGATCCTTACAATTTAAGTTGATTTTTCTACAGATTTTGCTTTTCCTGCACTTTTTAAGGAGGAAAAGCAAGTAGCACAAGTTGTAATAGTGTTTGGAATTACATCAAAGATAGATGCATTGGTGTAGGGTGCACTTAACAGAGGCATTACACTCGCTTGCAAAGGAATAAAAAAATTGCTACAAAGCATGACCATATGCAATTACACTATTATCACGTGTGAGACAAGTGATACTCATTCACCAATAGCTTCTGACCTTCTTTTGCAAGGTTCAAACATACTAATGTTCATGCCTAACCTTTACTATATTTTAATCAAACTTTAAATATCAACCTAAAGCAGCTGGCCACCAAAAGAGTCATAGAATGCTGCTTCAAGGGCAAAACTAAAATGGAAAATCGTTTACCACATCACCAAATGGTTGTTCTCATGGGAAAAAAAAGTATCAGGAAACTACATCTGGTGACAAACAAACAAAAGGAGAAAGGAAAATCTGCTTATATCAGTTTCAAGGATTAAGTCATCCTGGATCGTGAAAAGCAAAGCCACAACAAAATCCCTCAGAAAGAGATTATTCAAGTTGAGGATTGCTCCCTACAGTATCGTTGAAGCCCTTGCACCACTGAGTATTCACATCTCCAAAAATATATCTTCCTTCACTCCCTGGGAGACTATTTCACAGTCAAGTGGATCTCAGTGTTGAGATGCTTTTCCCAACGCTTAGTTCTCCTTTCTGTATCTCACCCCATAATTCACAGTTAAGTCCTCCTTACCATACATAGAGCTTTGTTTCCTGCTGCTTCTGCCAGGGCTTTTTGGTTAGGGAGTGAGATTATTCCCCTTTATTAACAAAAGGGAGATAACATTTCAGTCCTCTCCAATTATTAAGAATCATTCCTATCCTTTGAATATCCTTGTGTTATTTACTTCATGACGAAAAGCCCATACGGTAAGAGACACACAACTAAGGCAGAGCTCAACAGTTTCTAAGTTCTTTTAAAGCAAAAAGCTTTAATGGCAAGTTAAGCTCCAACACAGGAAACTTGCTACTCAGGTTCTAGCATTAGCCTTAACTCAGTCCCAGTGTTCCCTGCTGTCTTTCTTCAATAGGTCAAAAATTGGCATATGTTAAAAACCAGTAACCTTGGACTTTTGTTTTTTCTCAATTCAAAGAGTTGAGAAAAACAAAATGATTTTTATTGATGCAGAAACAAAATGTAATTTTCACAGGGTAGACTAATAACTCCATTTCTGCTCAAAATTACTGTAATTATTTTTTTGACAGCACAAGATTTACCAAGTAAAATGGAGAAAGGTTGCTTCTGCAATCCAGGAATGCATTTGTCCCAAATGAATCAATAAAACCACACAAACCCTGGAATAAAGCAGTGTACAATCACAGCAGCAACAACAGAGAGAACTTCCTTTGCTAACCAAACACTACAGAAGTGCCATGTACTTGATATGCAGATGATAACAAGAGAAATTATCTTCAAACCTGTCATGAGGTCTTCCATTTCTGTAATTCACTAAGCATCTTTACTAGTGTGGCAGAAAAAAACCACACACCACCTTATTCTTGTACATACAGACACCATCTCAACACTATATTCAGCATTAATAAAAAAACAAACATAAAATTGAGAAAAATTTATTTCTTTGACCATAAATTCACCAGGCCACACAAAAACAGAAAGACTTTCTCCGAGTCCGGAGTATCAGAGCTATGCAGAATGGTAACCAGCCACTGACAAGTCTTTAGCATGAAAAGACAAAGATTTATTTAGACGCTGTTGGCCACTGGCTCAAAACTGTGGACTGTGAAGCTGTTCCTATCACAATGGTGAAGCATCTGCCTATTTTTAAGCTCTAAGGCTTTCCCATTAACCCAGTCCATTATTCTCCTATAATTTCCAAGAGATAAAGATATTTTTTTCTGTAACATATGAGACAGGAGCTCACTCAAGTCTCTCCTCATGTGTCCTCCACAGGTTCATCAGATTCTCTGCAAAGGCATTTTCTCTAACCTCGATCTCTTGCAGATAAAAATCCACTATTGCATCATTGCTTTTTCTTGGGGAATATGTCACACGTACTGGGAACTCATGAATGGGGCTACATTTAGAAGTGGAAGAATTAGTTGCCTCAGGACAAAGAAGAACAAGTGGAAAACATGATGACGTAACTTACAAAGCAGATACAGATGGGAGGGAAGAGGGAAAAAAAAGAGGATTAAATCCTCACCACATACAATTCAAAGGCATTTAAAATACAAAGTACTCACAGCAAAACCAGAACAGATACACAGCAGATAAAAAATAAAACATGTGTGTGAGGTTACATTCCAGACCTTGTCATAAGCACCGTGCACACGCAGATGGGGCTGAAGGATGACAGTGCTACTACACCTTACAAGAACGAATTCAATTTTCAGGTGCTACACTTAAGGACTGGAAAGATACAATTATAAGTAGCACACATGAAGGTTTCCTCTGAGGTGCCTGGGGCTGAGACTGAAGAATCTGTGATCATAAAGATAATACTGGAAATACAAATAAAAGCACTACTACCATCCTGAGTCCTCAGACAAAAACTGGCAACAATACCACTGCCATCTCATAAAATTGAAATTGGTATATTTTCACTCCATGTTTGCTTCTGACACTCAAATGCCTCCTCACAACTGAAAGCATCAAAAATCTCATCAGTTCTCTGTGTCAGTGCTTGGTAAGCTACAAACATCAGCAAAACCAGATCTGGGAGTCACTAAAAGAGAATTCAGAAATCACTGCCTGTAGGGAAAGTATCACAGCTGATGAGCAACAGAACAAAAGACTAAACTTCTAAGGCTTGGTTTCTCCTCAGCAGAAAACGGCTTCCAGATTTGCACCCTTGAAGCTTAACATGTTGATTCATACATTTTCTGTTTAGACAGGACTGTAGCCAGAAGATTTGCTCTTTGGATAATAAAAGCATGGTGGAGATCCTAAGGGGATTAGGGATCTTGGTAAAAAAAGTTCGTATTTTATGAATGTTCTTAAGCGGCTGTGGTCATGGGATCTTAGAGTGTCTTCAAAAGATTCAGTTAATAAATAAGCATAAGAGAATAAACAGACCAGAAATTATAACAGCCTGAACATGTAATATTCAGGTACAACAGCAGGTGCTTTTTATACTGTATGCTAAGTCCTCGTTATATATTTGGCATTGGCTTGGTTATAGGAAGTATGAGATAACCCACTAACATGCTGTGTCATCACAAAGCACCAGATGGATGCTCCAACTAAATAAATTCTCTTCCCTTTCCCACTCCTCTCTTCCTAACAGGATATAACTTTTAAAGAGCAATGACAGTTACCAAAATGGAAAATCCTATGTTGATAATTACCAAAGTGTAATCACTGCTCCAATTACTTTAGTCGAAATTTGGCCTTGATCTTGGAACCATTTACCAGCTGTACTGCCACAGTGCTTGCGAGGCTTCAGAAGGCGCTAGTTTGACCAGGGTGAACACAAAACTATTCACAACTGAAAGTCTCAGGCAAGTTTGATTTTATCCTAAATAATCCACTCCTGCCACCAACCTCATGCAAACTCCCTTGACACTACCTTAACAACTGACTGATACTTTTTTGCATTTTCACCATCCCAATTTCTCCTCTCAGAAAAACCCTCCCCCCCAAAAAAATTAACTAGACGCCTCCCTTTCCTGTATTCACACATCACCTGGATACTACTGCGGCTGGACCATAAGAGTGGTGCAAGGACTCTTCCTCGTTGGGTGGCACCAATGGACAACACCTGGGTTTCCAGTGAAGCTGCAGTGACAGATCGCTGCCTCACATTGAGTGACTCTTCTCTGCAAGCAGAGTCTTCCTTTCTAAAACCCACCAGCACTTCAGCTGGGCCTCCCATGCTGTTCAAACTAAATATGAATAATTATAGGTGACTTCACAGCACACCCACTTCATACTTTGATGACTTTGTCTTTGCAAACATTGTCTTCTGTCCCCATCATGAACCCCCACAGGTGCCAGCTGAAGACCACTGAAATTCACCCAAAGACTGCACCGGATTCTTCTCAGAGCCACTAAAGCAGAGTGAGTGTTACCTGCATCATCAGGTTTGCCCACTATTCAGCACCTCAATACATCTGAAAAGCCAACACAAAAAGAATTCCACCAAGGCCTGTACGCTACTACGCTGTAATAACTGTGTGCGATACTGCAAAAGGCCAGGAAGCTGAAGCCACAGGATTCCTGTCATTCACTGGAGAAAGGGAAAGTCTTCCACAAGCAGAGTAAATAAAGTGACAGTAAACATGCACCTGGCTGGAGGAGGTTAGTCTTTGAGCGGGGTGTGTCTGCTTTTTGACACATTAAGCATTAATGACCAAGACACAGACTATTATAAAAACAGATGAGTAACAGCTTTTTTGTGTACTGTCATTGGCTCCTTGAAATTCACATGATTACTAAACCTTCGGACTGATTTTAAAAGTGTCTTAACTGACTGAAAAAATATTCTCTTCCTCACATCACAAGAAGCCCTGAATTATTTAATCTCACCCTGTGAATTCCTTCTCAGTAATTTTTCCTTCAGGTTTCAGGTGTAAGACACCTACAAAAGTACAGTGCATATCACTCAATGTTTCCAGTGTCCAATGGCCTTAAAGACACTGTCCGACACACTCTGCCATTTGAAAACACAAGGCTCTCAGACAGGCAGCTGAAAAAGTCTTCCTTTTCCAAATAAATGAAGGGCTGTTTCTTAACAAGAAAGAAACTCTTACCTTACTGCTGATGTGCTATTCTGTTATCCAGAGCGTACCTAGTGTATGTATATAAACCTGTACCACAGTGCCTGTGGATGCCACTGCTTGCAAGGCCATAAACACAGTTTAACACTGCAGATCAAAACTGAGTTGGGAACTGCTCAGGTTTCAACACTGGTTGAAAAGTTGTATATTGGAAAGAAAAGAAAAAAAAATCAGAAATATCTTTGGACCTCTACCTAAGAAGTCATTATCTTCATGGATAAAGATGCTGCATCTTCAATAAAATATGAATTTGCATACCAGAAATGTGACACAGAAAAATTGCCTTTGCTCCATGCACAAGAAAGGTGTTCATTGCAGTTCGATTCCTAGAGAATCACCAAAAGGCAATCATTTTTGGAGTAGAGAACTTACTACTTTTTTGAAAATTGACTATACCAATATTAACTGTGTAAAAGCTAGGATTGCACTTCTAACACTTACTTTTCATGAAACTTTGTTTCCACACTGCCATTCAGTTCAAAATGCTTCTATTGGCTATCAGGGGGTCATTTATCCTGAGGGAGATCACCTCTAGGAAATGGAGGAGATCTGGTCTAACAACTGGATCCCTGTGTCACAGGCATTCTCATCACCAGCGCAGCAGAAGACATCAGCTGATGCTCCATGTCACCTGCGATAACCAATGTAACCCAAAGAGTTACCTGGTACATTACCAAGACTACGTTTTATCTAAAAAAAAAGCAATGATACATGAAGCAATGATACATGCAGCTTATAGATGTCCTAATCAATTTATTCTTCTCCTTCCACCTTACTTATTTGTCTTTCCCTGAGACAAAAATTTTATTCAAGAGGCTGTGATATCTTGGCTCCAAAACCAGAAATAATCAAGTCAGCAGCTACCTAGAAAAACTAGTTCTTTCTAATGAAGTAGTTAGATTTGAATCCAGAACAAGTTTCAATGTATTTTATATCAAAGCATTAAATGTGTGTAACTCCTAAAATACAGACATGTTTTCTGTAGCCTTAATTACCTTTAAATTTGCATTCAAAAGCAGCTTGACCAAAGCTGAAATAAAGACATTTAGTCTTTAGAGGTTTTTTCAGGTAAAGAAATAAAGATATGTGAGAGTGTATTAAACCCCTAGCTTAACTTTAACTGCAACTAAAATTGATGATTGCAAAATCAGTGTGGCCCAAACAGTATCGCACTCAAAATACAACCCATTACAACTGCCTGACTGGACAAGACTTTAAACCAGGGATAACCAATCAGACTAATTATCATAACGCTGTAGTTAAAAGTCTAAAGCCTGGATGTTGAAGCTAATGCAGAGCCAACATTACGAGGTACGGTGCTGTCCTCTCGGACTGATGCCCAACTCCTTGCCAAGGAAGCGGCATGGAGCTCAAACGCCTCTCCCACGCTCCTCGCAGCCCTGGCATGGTCCTGCTTTCAAGGACTTTGGGATTTTCTCATTGTTATGAAATAAAATTAAGCATGCCAAAACCTGAATGATGTCATGGCAATCTCATAAGTGGATTACATTAATCATTTATCAGCAAGGGAAGATAATTCTTGAGTGAGAGCAGAACCCTGAGTTCATTCCTATTTACTACTCCAAGACAAAAGGTACAATAGCTGCGGATATCAGAAGTACATGTGAATTTTGTGGAAAGGGGATATAAAATGGCCACTGAAAATGTAATGGAATTACAGAGCTATAGACTGGTTTTACATGGACTCTTTTATTTAATACAAGTCTCTGTCAGCTCACCACAAAATTACTGGGTGAAATTTTCTTCATTAGGTAAAAGGTAACTGCATACTACATAATTAGTAGGAATGCTGCTTAATAAATCTTTCATTTTTAAAAAATAGTGCTCCAATCTTTAAACTGTTGCAACACAATCGAGCACAAAGAAATGTTTTCTAAACTTCTGGATGTTCCTTTCCTCCATTTTGATCATCTTAAAAATCCCATTTAGAAAAAAAAAAAAAAAATCAAGTCACTGGATAAGCTAATACAGCAAATACATCCATATTTCAGTCCTTTCCTGGGTGGAATGGCTGTGATAAGATGGACTTAAAAACCAGCACCCATCAGGAGGTAATCGCCTTTTCCCTCAGAGAGCGGATGCTCTCCACCCCAGCACTCCCATCACCCCATGGGCACCCCAGAGCACGGTGGCTGCTGTGCCCCATCCCACCGGGGTGGTCAGCAAAACCTTCTGCATGCTCTGGTGTCTGAAACCCGTGAGAGGCATGGCGCTTGGGCCTCAGAGCTCCACGCTTCAGCTAAGCCAAGAGCTACAAACGTGGCATGTGTCAGCCCTCGCCTTAGTCACCCGACTTGAGCAGAGCTGAGATCAGATGGCATGTAGGGATGCTTTCCAACTCAAGTCACTCTACGATCATAAAAAAGATGGTGTAAGAAAGCTGTTAAGAAAAGAAAAAAACCTCAGCTCCCCAGGCACATCACACAAAACGTACCAATTTCCTCTTCCAACAGTGGATGCAGTACACACTGTCCCAAAATTCACCTGAGACAGCCAACATATAGAAAACTACTGGGTTTGCCTGTTCTTTGCATTCGAAGAGCGTTAGTTAAAGCATTCTGCTTACATTAGCCTAGAGAGGACCTACAGCAAGAGCTATTACCCTCTGCTTCCTCGCCCTGCTCTGGCGGGAGCTTTTTTAAGGTATTACTCTCAATTGTTCTTTTAAAAATGTTTTTCTACTTTAAATTTATATAGTCTAAAGAAGAGTTATATTTAAGATTTCCAAAGCACCAAGTTTTTAAACATGACCAAAGTCCCATCAGAACAGACACTATATAAATACATGGTAACAGTAACACTGTTGGCAAGAATTGCAATTCATAGATCAGAATAAATTTTTTAAAAATATAAAAAAACTCCACAAATAAAACCTAAGCATATCTTAGGGGGGAAAAAAGTCATATTCATGTATGTTTTAAACCTTCCATTATGTTCTGATTTTTTTTCCTCCCCCTTCTGTTTAAAAATACCTTTTTTTACCCAGCCCCCAATTTCTTGCCCACCCAAATACCCACCAGTTTTTGAGAATAATATTTTTCTTGTAAAAAAAAATAAATCTGAATGACCACCAGAAAAGGAACTTTCAGTAACCTTTTCCCTTATGTACAAAAAATGAATACAGTTGCAGAGAAATAAAATTATTTATCCAAATCAATATAGGGCACCAAACCTGTATCTCCTAGATATTGAACCACAGAGACAGAAAGGCAGTTCTTCCCCTGCTATACATCCCCAGAATGGAGAAAATAAAGCAACAATGAGTTATTGTAAGGTAGTCGATCTTGGTAGCAGATGGCCTAGTTTTGTAGACTTCATGGCTCTGCTGTCCTGGTGTTTTCCTGATCTGTGCTCATCTTTAAGAGTTGAAAGTTTGAATATCAAATTCAGCAGGGATGCCCTTGATGCACAAAAAGGGTGCCACAGACATTCAGAAGACTTTAATTAGTTGAAAAAAGAAATTACCACTAAAAGGATTCAGCCCAAATTCCAAGGATGTGCTGCTCATCTGTCACATTCACCAACAGACTTTTAATGAAGCCTCTCACATTTTCCTCAGATGGGTGACAAGGTGGTCATCTTCTTATGAAGAGTAATTTTTATTGAAGCGCTCATTAAAAAGAAGGAAGAAAGTAATGTTTAAACGCTGGCTTATGAGCAAGATTTGAAAGACTAAATAGATAAACCAAGAACATGCTGGACAGCAAAGGGGAGATAATATAGGTCTTAAAACAAGAAAAGTAATTTAAGGTCTCTAAATTTTTTAGATGTTCTGAAATAATTGGCTAAACATTGCAGAACGTCTCTTCTTCCTTTCACCTAGCAATGGGAAAAACAGAGGCTCCTAGTGTGGTCTACCTCACTTAGACTACTTACTGTTTTAAATACTTCTAGTCCATTTCTTTTACTAGTTTCCTTGATGATGTACAAAACCTCAGTGCTTATCTGCCAAACAGTTGCTTGTACAGGCTAACTGCATGATGGAAACTCCTCCCAATAAGTATGTGCAATTTGACAGAACACAGCACAGAAAACACCTCGTAGGACATGATCCTTTGAGGACAACACAATGGACCAGGTAAGATGCCACTTTCCCAGTGGCATCTCCCCATTGGTCCTTGGAAATAGATCTGCACTCCCATTCCCACTCCTCCTCCCATGTCAAGATGGACCCTCTCCAGCAGAAAGGGTCTAGTAGAAAAATGCCATCTTATGGTCTCAGAGTATCTTCAGCTAAGTCCTCTGACATGCACAGCTGTAATGCACCCATTAAGCTGCTCCTGTATTTATTTCTTCAGAATTAGGACAAGTATGATCATCATTATTTGCCCGCATATGTGAAAGTGGCAAATAAAGATGTTTCCCTAGACACCTTCAGTAAAGCAACACACAACTTTTTTAGAAGAACACAGTCTCATGCAGTGGAAACAGAAAAATACGATCACACTGCTCTGAGCAGCTGGTTTAGCAAATCCATCAATACTATGAAGCAAAAACAATCAATCTGTTTTTCAGAAACCTTTAACCCCTACACAATATGTATTATATGCAATCTATTAGAAATAAATGAGCAGAGTTGTTTGCTAGATCTCTCATTAAGCAGGAATCTCCACCTTCTGTGAAACCAGAAAAACACATTTAAAAATGCATTACTGGAACATCAAGGCTTGACTTAAACCTACAGTAATAGGATCTTGTTCAAAGTTAAGCTTCAATTAATCAAGCTACATTGCCTATGGACAACATGTATTAAACTATCTGAAGCACATCTAATTCTTTTAAAAATTACTTATTTTTTTGAGCGTAAGAGAAAAGGTCTGATTCTTGTAATTCATAATCTCATGTAAATCCAGAACAGCAGACAATTTGTGTACAAAGGGAAAAAAAATAAATAAGTCTTTTCTGAAGTATCTAGGCCATAAGATGCAAGTTAAAAGTTTTAGCTCTCTGTTTGATTTTTCCTTCATTTTGCCTACTTGATGGCTCTAAAGTTTACTTCATAATTTATTTATTTTTAATGTGATCATAAGCTTTGGATACTAAACCTGAACTCATACATTCAGTAATACCACTGAACCAATATAGCATGTATTTTCCCAGACACCTTTTCTGGATTTACTATTAATTTTTCCTGATTTTGTTTGCCATAAACACTACCACACACTGAGACAGCCTAAAGCCAAACAACAAAACCACTGCAAGCGACTACCCACATTGGCCTGTTAAAAATACAAAACAAGCAGCTGAACAGAAGATTCCATTTCTTTGCACCCGCATGTCTTCCATGTCAGCTCTAGCACTGGTAGGCATGGCTTATAAAAAGAAAAGGTTAACTACAATTCAAAGATGCACATAATCCTCGTATTGTAGGCTTTTTAGGTTTCAGAACGTAAGCATTGCATATGACTGTGGCTTAAAATGGTATCAAAGAAGTCAGAAGCCAACTCCTGCTCCAATTAAAATCCATTCAAATCTAATCTGCAAACAATTCAGGTTTCTGGTTAGTGTTGTTTATTAGACAGATGACACAAACTTTAGCCTCAAAATTAGTAGTCCCTGATTTTAAGGCATTATGCAGTCTTTACAGCCACACAGAACAAACAAGATGTTCAGGCTTATCTCCAAAAACCCCCACCCACTCTCCCTGCCCCATAAGAATAAGGACCTGATGGACTACAAGATTTTCACCTCTGGCATCCACATCCAGCATCACAAAATTTCTTCCAATGCATTACTTCCAACGCATTACTTCCATGGTACCTCCATGTCCACATGAAGACAGTCTTAACAAATAAAAAATTGGGAATGCATTTATGCTCTTTCCAACATGTAAGGAATTGCAAACTTATCATAAATAAATGATTGAGAATTAAATTACTGACTCAAAGAAACTGTGAAAAGGATTATCTATTAAGTAACCAAAAAGAGTTATACTAAAAAGCTTAGGTCTCTCTCTCTCCCTCCTCTCCAGTACACCCAAACTATCTTTTCTATCTAGATTTACCAAATCACCTTGCCGGCATTCCTACATTTTATAACCAAAGGGCTAATCTGTGAATACTTTTATTTTAATAGCCTTCCAAAAGGCTAGCCTTGCATCTGTTAGAAGACAGTACAGCAGCCAGAAAATTTGCTATTTTAAGTGAGGACAATGCATTAATGTAAGATAAAAGTATTGCTTCAAGCTACAACCAGAAACGTCCAAGAAAACTTGGACCAATGGATTATACAATTCAGACTACACAGCCAACCTTGAACTGCCACTACTTTGTAGAAATCACATTGGCCTAAAAGCTCACAGATCTCCTAATCTAAGATCCCATTTTCCAATGAAGGCAAGCTGCCTTCCACTCAGGTTTACATTTCACTCATTAGACATCGCCGACGTCCATCTCAAGGTGCATTAGAATGCTAAAATTTCTGCTTTTCCTGGGTTCCCTGTGGTTTTCCATTACTGGACAATCAATTTTTCAGTATAAATACATACAAATGAACAAATTCTACAGTAACTGTTCTCCATTCCCAAAAAGCGTTTCTGGGTAGTATACCCTTCCCTTTCCCCCTCCCACCATTAGAGCAAGAGGTAAACATGCACCTCATTGTTGGTTACCTGCACACCACTAAAACGCAGCGCCTAGAGAATAAACACGTTCTATGTCACCATCAGTCTTTGGGAAAAATCAAGCATCACGTGCTTGTTCCAGCCACGGGCTGCAAAGGCAGGTGCAGCCAGTCCGGATTTTAACAGCAATGCAGTAGAACCTGGAGCACTGTCACTGGAATATTTTCCAGGGTGAGTTGTTTGGGACCCCATGGCCACCGTCGCAGAGGGGACGCTGCAAATCTGCAGCCACCTGAGTGTACTCGTTATCAGCTGGTGTGTCAAGAGACAAGGAATATGCTATATGCCCGGTCTGCCCTACGCCCACATTAGCTCACTCTTAATATATGCAGAGTCAGGCAAACATCTCTCTGCCTTCTAGTTGCTCAGCAGCTATGAAAACAGCCAGATCTGCAACACGCTTTCTACAGCAAACTGCAATTCCACAGCCTGGGAAGGGAGGGGAAAAAAAAAAAAAAAAAAAAAAGCTACAACAGGGGAAAGCCAAAAAAAAAAGATGTTGTAGTTTTCCAGCCTAGGCCCAAGTTCCCATCTCTCTGCAAAGGCAGATTGATAGACAATGGCAATAAAACAACTCCGGGTAAATTGCTCCTGTTAACACTGATCTTTCCAGAAAGCAGATGCACCACATCGGGGCCGCGCTGACCGCGACCGTGATTTAGGCAATCGTCACATCCAACTGCTTTTCCGGGAGGAAAAGATCAAGACGCCTTCCCTTTCCTGAAACCGGTACGCGATGGTGGCCGATGTCACCCCCCCTCCCCAGCCCGGCCCAGGGATGGAGCGCGGAACTCGCTGCACCCCACCTGGGTCTCTCTCCACCGCCGACTACGGAACCTCCACATCCCCCTCTCCCCCTCCCCGTGCTTCCCCTTTCCCTTTTCACCACAGAAAAGATGCGGGGTGGGGAGAAAAAAAAAATAATTATATATATATATGTATAAAAGAGCAAACCGGAGCATTAGACCATGCACAGCTCCACGCAGTATTATTCCACGCATATCCCACCGACGCTAAACAGAATAATTAATTACATGGATGGAATCGCGGCGCTCCCCTCCCTGCTCGGAGATGCTCCGCAGCCCCCCCCGCGGCCCCGCCGGCCTCCCCGACACCCAGCGCCGGGGTGGTGGTGGTGATGGAGGGGGGGGTCGACGA
>KZ505941.1:459959-484686 GCA_002844005.1 Limosa lapponica baueri
CCGACGCGGCCGCTCCTGCGCGGGTGGAGGGCACGGGGCGGGGGAGGCCCGGCGGGGCATAAAGCGAGCCTCCGCGGCCTGCCTGTGGTAGGGGGCCGCAGCCTCGGCTCGCCCCAGGGGGCAGGAGCGGGGTCCCGCCACCGACGGGGTGCGGGTACCGGGGCAGAGCATCCCCCGCCTCGGGCGTCCTCCAGGGCTGCGAGGAAGCTGCCCGGCTGAGCCCAGGAGTAGGGTATGGAGGCCCGTTTCCCTGCTACGAAGTTCTGGCTTCCTTGCCCCTTTTCCTGAAGGCGGGCTGCCTGCCCCCACAGCCGTCGCGTTAGCCCTCCAGGCGTCACCTGCAGCCCAGGCTGTGATGGCCGGTGTGCCCTGCACCTGCCTCTGCAGGCGGCTGCTCGCCCTCGTCCCCTGCCTCAGTGGTTCCAGGCGTACAGACCTAATCTGAAATTCCTCGAGGCGGTGCCTCGCATTGTATGGCATTTAAATCAATATGGCTAGACAACCATAACCAAAATTAACTATCAAAAGAAACAGACTTTTTCTTTCTTTCTTTCTCCACAGCCACATCGATACCTGATCAGTTTTCCACATAAAAACGGGTAGCAGACTTCAGGATGCCTAACATCTAATGCAAAATCATAGTACGTACAGCCTAAATTGGTAAATTTTAACAGTATTGTGGACTTGTCTCTTCAGAGATTGTTGATAAACATCTGTGAAAGTGTTTAGGCATACCTCACTGCTAACCATCATAAGTAATCTGTACATCTAAAGGCTTGTAATTAATTTCTATGATAACATGGTGTTTGTTTGGAATATAATTTTGCTTTTCCCATGCCAAAAACATACCCGAAGGAGACTTTCCGGTTCTTGGTAATAGGGTAGCGCCTGTTCCCATATTACGATATGGTTCAGCCACACTGTAAGCACAGCTGTACTTTTATATCCTAGCCAAAATGCTGCAGTACTCTGCAGATGAACACTTTGAGAGTGTGAAAAAAATATTGTTGAAAAAGGAGGGAGAAGTTAAGAAAATACGAATGACTTTTGTTGCTTAGACAACTGCTAAGAGATTCCTTTCCTCTATTTTTAAGACATTGGAACAGTTAATTTTTTTTTCATCCTTTGCTAATACTTTTTATTCACTGGTGTTCTTCTCGCCTGGAGACATCTTCCAACCTGATAATTTATGTAGCAAAGGTAATGAAGCCTGGAGGAGATTTCTGTTCTCTTGTTCTTTTCTATGGTCTGGATATATGGCCCTCGTAAGGCCCCAGGTCACCACAATCTAGGGTGTATAGAATGTGTGTGAGTGACTTCCAGAGCTGTAGTTACACTAGGTAAAACACTTGTGATTAAATTGCTTCTTTCTGTCCTCCCTCTTAAAATCGAGATAGGCCTGAATGTGATCTAGATTTGCCCTGCTTTACGAGGGAGATTTGACCAGATGACCTCTAGAGGTCCCTCCCGACCTGCCTCATTCTCTTGTGTTCTTACAGTTTCAAAAGGACTAATAACAGCAAGTCTTCATGACTGCTAAATTATATCCAAGAGGAGTCCCATATCCTAAGTGCATATCCTTCCAGAGCTCCGTTTTAGCCGGTATTGTTTCACAGCTCGTCATGGCAGGTCTTCTAGGGCACAGGTTGTCTCTGAAGCTGAAGAGATGCTAGTGCCACCAGTATTATAATGTAGTATCCTGCATTAGCATTGACCTTCATGCTCTTACATGTTTTCAGTCTGACCATCATTATTTATTCTTTAGCATTTCTTTCAAATTTTGCAATTAAAATGCTGGAAACTGCAGTCTGTTTGTTTTTCGGGGTAAAGCTTTCATTTACGCAACACGGTTTCGTTCTAGCTCTTTCTGAAAATGTAGAAACAATTTGAGAGCTTTGTAAAACCACGCTTCTATGAAATTGACCGTCTGGACAAATGTAAACTGCCCTTTTAGAACTGACCAGTTCACTTTTAAATACAGTAAGTAAAGCCTGACAGAAAAACTAGCGTCAAAAGCACCAAGAGTAATCGGTGACATTTACAGGTGACGTAACGCTGTGGATGAAGCTACACAATCTGCTGGGCGTTGGATGATAACCTTGCGAGGGTGACAGCTTTCTAAGTCGTTGTGGCAATCTGTAATAAACGAATCTGCAAATCAGCCAGCTTCTGGCATATTCAGACTCTCTTGCTATGTGAACAGTTCTATTTACACTCATCCAGTTTTTCATTGTGTATGGGATTTTTTTTCCCCACTGTGTTTCAATTTGAAGGCAGGCGTTTGCACGGTCCCACGTGCCAATGGCTTTTAAGGCTGGATGCCCCCAAGACGCGCTTGCCTTGTGGGAAAATGGGTGTAAAGAGGCCCTTCTTCCCAGAAGCCAGGCGCCAGCTGAGAGCAGCCTCACCGCCTCACGCGCGGGGCTCGTGGTTAGGCTTGCCCCTCAGCGCTGCGGCGAAGGGAGAAAGGCCGACAGAAGAACGCCGGATTTCAGAGAGCCCTCCTTCCCCTCGTTCGCCACGTACGCACGGAGCTCCTCGGGCCTCCGTGGACAGAGTCGTAGGCGGTTTCTAAATCCGCTCCACACAGTCGGCCTTTGTTCTTGTAATATTTTAGGGTCAATTTGGCACAAGCGGCTGTGTAAGCATCAGCAAAGCATCTATCTCACGGCGAAGAGCCTGGCCTAGGTTTCACACGGACGTCTCATTAACTGGGCCTGGATATTTCAAAGGGGAAGAAGTTATGCTGAAGGTTCCTCTTTTCAGGAAAAAAACCTACGCTCCATAAAGCACATTAATTGGATTCAGCATGTCTACGTCCCACCTCTATTTATACACCCATTAGCCTAGATGGAAGCCTTGGCCGTGGCAGCTCAGACACTTTTTACTACACTGGTCTAGTAATCTAGTTGGCTTGTACGTATGTATTTTCAGGAATTGGACATTGTCATGATTTTGGGTCTGTGACTTGCTGCTTTCAGCCTTGGGCCAAAGGCAAAACAGCTCTCGCAGGCTGAAAAGACCAGTGCAAGCTTGACATAGTTTTAAGGTCAGATAGCTCAAGGTCCACATGGGACAGAAATGAATGCTTTTTACTGTCTGAAAGCTTGGGATTACAGCTTTCATATGTCAAAAAAGATTAATCTCCAACTCTAGTGGTGTGTGAATTATCTGTTGCTAGAAGAGCGTGGACTGTTTCAGAGGTGCTTGCCAGTACTGAATTAGATGGCTTTCAGGAGTGGAAATCTTTTTAAATTCTGACACTGGACGAATGAACTGAAGGAAGGCAGTTTTATGAATACAATTCCCCAGACTTAACTAGCTTATCTTCTTGATTAGCTAAATCAGGAGCATGGAGTCAAATGTATGGTTTTCAAGACTAGAAGTCACCAGTATTGCAATTATTGTAGCCTGCCCACCCCCAGCCTGTAAAAGCAGGCTGTGCCTTCTCTAATGTAATGATCTGAGGGGACAGTATATCACTAGTTATGCTTTGAAGCATTTGCTTTGCCTGAGGAGCCATATACTAAATATTTAATTAATTTAAATTATAAAGAATGCAGCCTCATCTATGAAAAGTCCTTAAATAGACAGCTGGCCAGGAGAAAGCTCTTCAGGGTATAATAAAGAAAAACTGCTGTGCCCACCAGAATACTAGGCAATAGACTTAATCGCAAAATAAATAAAATCCCAAAGATATAAAAACATTCTGAAAGCTTGAGGTGTAATAAAGGGAAAGAAATAATCAGTCAGGAATAATCCATATGGATAATACGATACATGGTAGTATTTGAGGAATTCAGCAACAGCACATTGAAGTAGGCAATTTTGAAGGTTTGGAAATGTGCTAAAGGAATATAATCTACTTGGAAGGTCACTCTCAATTTACTATCCCCTTTTTTACACACTGTAGAGAATTTTGCTCCACTCTTCCCCTTCACTAGTGAATCAGTCACCTTTTTATACTGTTTTTACAGTTTTTTGAGACATAAGCGTAGATAAGCAATAAAGCTGGTAGTGGTTCTTTATATAGAACTGTTGAGTAAAACAAAAATGTATCTTTTTCTAAAAAGCTGTAATAGTTTAAAGACAATGTGAGAAAACCATAAAACCTCCTTTGTAGTATAGATTATAATATACATTCAAACTAATACATGAAATCCCTAGGACTTTTAATGACCACAGTTGACAGAAAATAAAATGTGTTTTCCAGGTGTAACAGTCAGAAGAAGTATTTGTGTAGTGAGTGTAAAGCACCTTACTTTATAATCAGATTGAACAATTTATCTATGTAAAATACCTGTCTTCGTACTGCTTTGGCTGTTTTTTCTCAGAGCAGAAACATGATATTTACTGAAGCCAATGAATTCAGAGAGAGTATCTCACACTTAGTAAGAGAAACTGGGATTTTTCTCATTTTTCATATAGGTGCACAAGGGAATCTTTAGCAAAACTTACACATCAGGAATCTCTCAGAAGGAATGAAAAGGGTAAATTAAATATGCCAGCTACTAATTTTACCCTGGTAGATCTTTTGTAGGTTATGGGGGCCAGCACATGCAAACAGTGGGCAAGGGAGCACAGGGAGCCTGGAGAAGACCGACTGGATAGGCGCGATGCTTGTTGTCGAGGCTGGAGTAGCTCATGCTTGTAGGGGTGGCAGAGTGACTCATGGGATTTGAGTACCAGCAGTCCATGTCTTACAACACCTATTCCTGCAACAATATTTAATATTAAACCACCTCTGAAACACGTTCAGGAGAAGCGATAATAAAATCATGATTATAAGAAAGTAACAATCATTTCCAAAATCCAAAAAGCATCCATCCCCTAGCTCTGGTCATTTCAATTTGACAATAAAAGGCCAGATGAACTTTCCCAAGGTAAAATTGAAAATGTAATTAGAACAGAATCTATTATGTGATGCCTGAGATACGCAGGTAAAGCTGTTCTACAATTTATCATATTACAGATCTGCATCAAACACCACAGCAGAATAGCACATTTAAATTTCCACAAACAAACATAAAGTGCAAATAAATTATACAACACATTCGGCAGGTTAAACAGCATTGCATCAGCTAACTTTAAACAAAGCCCTATAAAGGCACGATATAACATTTTGCTCAAGAAAGACATGATGTCAGCTGCCTGTTTTAATTCCCAGCCCCTTAAGACTCTCATAGAAAAAATCCAATACTCTCTCTCAGCTGAGCACACTGGAACTTGAACTATTCAGACAATCCGTCAGAGTCCTGGTCGAGGCCCGGCTGAGCCCCATGTTGGGCACCAATGAATCCGTTGCGGTTTGGGCTGGACTGGCTACTGAGTGAATGACAGACACTCTCTTTAGCCTTCAAAGAAGAGAGAGAAGAATGAGAGAGAGAGAAACTTATGGATTGAAAAAAGAAAATAAACTAATGAAATATTATTAATAAAGTAATAGTAAAAAGAAAAGGTAATAATATTAATAAGAAAACAATGAAATATATATAATACATACACAACCCTATCAAGCTCCCAGGATGACGATCACACCACCAGCAGGCACTGGGAAAGTCCAAGACTGGACTCACTGACAGACGGGAACTGGATTCCAGATCTGGAGTCAGGAACACACAGATCGGGATCAAAGGCAGACGAACAGAGTCCTCTTCAGATGCCAGTCATTGAAGAAAGTGCCTGACTCCTTTGATCCCTCAGCTTTTATACTGAGCATGGGGCAGATGGGATGGAATACCCTGTGGGTCAGTTTGGGGTCACCTCTCCTGTCCATTCCTCCCCACAGGTGCGACCCCTCTACACTCTCCCGCTTTTGACCCTCCAACAGGCATATAACAAAGTTATCTGACCTTGGTTGTTGTGGCAATAAGTATAAGCAGGAGCCTCTCTGCATACCATTCCTTAGAATTCATTATAAACATCAGGCCTTAGCTCCTAGAAGGGAACATTGAAAAATATGCCATTAATTTCAGAGTTAGAAAAGGCTTAACTGAAAGGTAAAATACTGAAAAGAAAATTGGTTTTTGTTTTACCTCAAACCAGGACAGCTTATTAGCAAGGACATTTCAATGTCACTTGTATTTCTTTGACTTTCCCTTCTCCAGGCCTTTCTTCTCAAACCTGAATAATTTCCCTCAGCAATCTCCACCAGCACAGTGCCAAAGCGCACCACATAGCTCCACTGCTGGTTTTATACATTAATTTACCTGCTAATGAGATCTACACAGTGGATGGGACAATTCAACACTACCTTGCTCTTCCCTGTCTAAGACCTAGCAGCAGACGGAGACAGGACATTGCTAGTCTGCCCAAGTGACCTTCTCTAACAGCGACTCTGCAGAGTCTCAACCTGTGGTTCAGATTCATCAACACAGGGAAAAAATGTTAAAGGAGATGTTCTGGACTGTGTGTCTTCTAGCAGCGTCATTTTGCTGGTATCTTCACCTCCATTGCATCTTTCCATTACAGCAGAGTTTCTGAGGTGTCTCAGGGAGAGGGACGCGAGTGAGTGTAAAGCCCAATTCGAAGAAGGCAGCAGTGGCGTGCGGTCTGCAAGGTTGAAAGGAGCGTTGGACTTGGCAGGGCCAGTGCCCGTTCCGTCTGCTGGTGAGGCAGGTGAAGCCCCGAGCCAAAGACTCTCGCAGGGAGCACGGACAGCAGGAGTGCTGGCTCTACAGAATGTGAAACACCCCAGATGACTGTATTCATTAATCAGGCGAATGGGTAATTTTTTTTCTTGATGGGGAAATGGTGCCCTCACTGGTGGGCTGGTTCCGGGATTCATTTATTTCTAGCACTGCATGCGATGCCGGAGAAACCAGTCATGGCACCAGCCCAGCTGCTTGGCAATAACAGGCTAGAATTAGGCTCAGCTCCAGTTTTTTAATCCCTAGTCTCCTGGCTGCGATTTCAGGTTTTATATTAATGACTTAGCACCAGTAATACTTCATGATAGCTTTATTTTTGCACTTCAGCAAGTGGGAAGAACCTCACCTGAGGCACTTCCACTTACCAGCCCCAAGGAGTCCGAGAGAGAGGGAAAGGAGGTGCTCCCAGTGAAGGTTCCCTGGAGGCACACGCTCCCTCCTGCTAGCCATCTACTGGACTCAGCTCATCGCTTGCACGTGGGGGCTTTCATAACGCGCCACAAGTCTTATTTTTTCAAGATGAAGCTTGTGACAGATACCAGGTGTGATCTTTTACCATTTCTTCTTTGAAGCACATAAATATCCCAGTGGTAGCCATCCCATGCAGAAAATACATCGCATTATTCCACACCTGCTGTCTGAGCTCTTTGCAACTGTTTACATCTTAGCCCTCGCCACACTGCCTGGCAGGACTGGAGGTGCTCCTTTAAACACTGTTTGGAAGGGAAGTGCCAGTGAAACTGATCTTTTTTTAATTTTTTTTTTTTTTTCATTTTAAAGTGACCCCTAATTGTATGTGATCCCTTTTCAAGTGTCAGTCTCATGATAATTTGTGTAATGTAAGTCTGAGGGAGCCACTCAATATTTTGCCCGAAGCTCAGTGAGTACATAGAAACAAAACAAAACCCCAACCCAGCCTAACTTACTCCAAGTCACCGAGAAAATCCTCCAGGTGGGGGCCTACATTCAGACCACAGGACCAAATAAAAGAATATAAAAGTCAACAGTTTTTACTGAAATATGAAGCAATTGAAATATACCAGAGTCAGCAGACCCAACACAAGAGCAGCTGTCATAGAAGAAGTCAGGGGGTATTTGTGAGGTTTAACAATGAGTAGACAATAAAGCCTTGTGGAAAATTGAAATGGTCTTCGTGTTCTCTGAGAACACAGAAGGAACAGACTAAATGGAAAACAATGGTTTGTCTAGACTTGGGTTTATGCTAATATTCGCATTCATTCAAATTACAAGAGCTATAAATGTATCTGAAGTCTGTTGTAACACGTTTTTTAAGATGATAGTGAAGATAAATTGATTTTGAAACATTAAGTGTGTAATTCTGTATGCTGAAAATGGAACATCCTCCTTGTCAAAGTAAATTAGCTAAGGAGGAAGCCTTCTTGTTTAGATCAAGTTCAGATATGTCTGTTAAGTCCATTACAGAAAGATCCTTCTGTACGCTCCATTTGTAAAAGCTTCACTTGATGGGGGACTATGCATAAGCGCCAGTCTCCAAATGGTAGATGGCAGCAACAAATGAGATGCAAAGTCCAGTAGGTTTGAAGGATGAAGTACTTCATGCTCAGTTCCTCTCCACTGACATTTTTTCCCCTTATAAAGTAAGATTGTGGGAGGTCAGGTTTAAGGATGACTGTCACTTGGAGGGGTGAAAAGAGTGGGCAGTACAAGTGAGTGGAAGAGGCCAGTGGATGGCTCCTTGAGAAATGTCCTGGCATTAGCATATGAACCAAGTTAAGGTGAAAGGCAGCCTTATGGCTCTTGCTGAAGAAAGGGGATCTTTGATTACTTTGCTGAGGAAATTTCATCCCTGCTCAAAATATGTACACAGGTACCTAAATGTATGTTCACATGTAACCATTTCTTTTCCACAAAGAAGGAAGACAGGAGGAAGAGAAGATCCTAAATCTACATTTTTGTCCCTCTTAGGAGAGTTAGAGATAGCATGCTTCCAAACAAATTTAAAGTATTGACAGCATAGTTACTTTAAAAGAATGTTAGTCTTACTGCAAAGATGCATCCAGCTGTTATGGTTACATGTACTCTCTTTGTTTTACTTTAGTTTAATTTTAGCTGAGGGGAGTCTGATATCTCTGACCTCTCTTGAGATTTGTTTGTTGTCATGGTTTTACAGTATGCCACCGTAAGAATAAATTGAAGTATGTTAAAAGAGTGAAGAAGGAAGGAAGCACTTTTTTTTAGATTAACTTTTATTAAAATAAAGGCCTTTTTAGTGATCTATAGTTTTATTACTTTATATTAACCTACAATGAAAAAAAAATATTTTCAGAGATAATAAATGCAAAGCAGCATTCCACTATTTGCAAACTGTTTGCATTTTAACTGTTACAATGTAACTAACGACACGAAAAGGGAAGTGGTGCTCGATATCATCACTTGTGCTGTTAGAGACCTTCCCAAGTAAAGGCTGCTGGGAAAACCGTATGTGCAGAAATTAATTCCACTAGCAGTTTTTGAAGTAAACTGTGGTAGGTAGGAGTTTAAGCAGTTAATCTATTAAAAGTTCTTTCTGTATGCAATATGTTCACAAACAAGTATCAATAATAAGACAGAGTACTCTGGTTCATATGCAGTATATCAGAAAAATGCCTTGGATTCTTCGCTGCAGTTACAAGGTTGCAGTCTTAGTAAAAATCATGCCTGCTACTTATTAATCTAAGCACTTTCCACATACTGTTTTTGTGGAATTTAGAAACTGAAGTCACAAAACGTATATATATCTGTATGTATATTCTTGTATTATCGAAAGACATAGGAATTCAAAGATCACTCAAGCTGGAATAAAAATTTTCCGCACATACTGAACATTTCTCCTCTGAAGGCACGGTGGAGGCTGAGGAGGCTGAGAGCCAGACCAGGGAGCCGTGTCCCAGACACCTCCTCCACAGGATTCTTGTGTGACCGTGCATTAACCTATTGGCATTTTGTCAAATACATGCACACTGAGTATTCCTTTTTTTTTTTTTGGGGTCCCCAGTAGGAGCTGTGGTGCGCTGAGCAATGCAGAATTTTGTGTTGAATGTGAGAAGGGCTATGTTAAATGTGATGTATATCATTAAGTCCTCTGTATAAAAAGGCCTCAGGGTTTTCAAAGCAGGATCAAGATTAACGGTTATTTTTCTCAGCTTTAGTCTTTAGCTTTACTGAGTTAACAACCTATGTATAAAGCATTTTCCTGTGCTTTATTTCATAGAAAAACTAAGAGAACTACAAAATGTGGAATTAAAGCACTAATAGCTAGGTTCATTGTCAAAATATCAAATCCTACAGATCAAATATCAGTATCAAAATCCCATTCATTGCAATATGAAGTAAACAGACTGTCGACTCCCTGAGATGCCAGCCATGGCAATGCTGACGATCAAAACACTATTAAGTGCTGGCACTCCAAGGATCAACACCTGTAATACCCAAGGGCTTTGCTTCCTTTCTCTCTCTCCGTTACCTTTAGTCATTAATAATCTGCTTCAGTATAACTAACAAGCCCTTTCAGCACGTGTGACATGACTTAAACTCTTCAGAATGAAGGTCACAGCAGGCAGGTGCTAAATACAAAAGCACAGATGAAATCCTGTCCTTCTCCTACAGATTTATCAAAATGCAAGCAACAACTACAATAACAAATAGTATGCTGTGGCTCAAAACAGGAGCTGCTTAGCACATTTAACTACCACATGTCATATTCAAACACAGTTACCTTCTTTGCCTCAGTGGGGACATACTCCTCATTCCTCATATTGAACCTTTGGTCCTACAGGGGGAGAAAAAAAAAAAAAGGGCAAAAAACTATTCACTGGTCAAGGAAATAATAAAGGGAGAGAAAAAGAAGGCAGACAATATCCTGCAAACTAGTTACCATACAGTGATGTAAGGAAGGCTCGACTTCACTGACATAGTCAGACTCCCAGAAACACTCAGTATAATGTAGCTTTTATGCCTCACAAAAGGAACAGATCGGGCCTGAGATCTTCTAACAAGCAGGTCCATTGGCTGCTCCCTGCAGTGGTAAAGCAGGTTTCTCATGCTGTGTGATTACTCTCCTTCAGGGTACTGAGTCCATCTTACATTCAGTGTGTCAAAAAGACCTAAATAATTGAGTAGGCTTCTCTTCATCCCCTCCTTTGCCCTCTGGGTTTAAGGGAAAATACGCTGTCTGCTTTCCTTATGGAAACCTCTAACGAGAGAGGGATGGAGACACATACCTTCCTTTCTCTCTCCTCAACGTCCAGAGTCAGCACTTGTTCCAGTGCTACTTTTTCCTAGCCCCCACAGCTGATCTGACAGCTTCACCCACGTACTGGTAAGTTTGCAGTGATTAGTGCTGTTAGGGGGCATAGCAAAGAACTGACATTTTCCCAGTTCATTTTCAGTTCCTACATGTGACTCAGTGCAGCCAGCTCTGCCCTGCTGTGTACCAATGAGCATTTGAAGTTTGCATACCTATTTTTAACCAGGTGGCATCCGCTTCATTAATGCAAGTATGTTCTCGTTCTCACACAAAACTTGGGCTGTTATAACTGAAGACCTACTGCTGACTGAGAAAACCCAAAGTCTTGTAAGACAGAAAGGGAATTGATCTATTTATATTTCATGTTGTTCCCTTTCCATCTCCATTCTAGCCCCTAAGAAACTACTTCTCACCCCTGCCACCTACTCTACTCTCCGATTCCTCAATTAGAGCAGTAGTTGCAGTTTTCCCTGTAAGATGGTGCAATCACAGATGGAGCAGCTGGAAGCATCTTTTAGTTTCTCTTAATTCAAGTCAATCACTGCTAAACTGAATAGGCTGTGTTTGCTGAGGCTGTAGGAACCAATACCTCTATTCCTTTTTAAGGCTTTTTGAAAGATTTACATTTCCACTCAAATTGAAAAGGCTTCAGAAAGTAAAGAATAAAGCTGTCGTGGGATACAATAAAACTACACTGAAGCAAGGTTTTCAACCTCCCTGAAAACAGGCAAAAAACCCCAGTGGGAATGGGGAGGAACAAAGCAGTGGTAGACAGCAAGAGGTACAAAAGGGGCCAGTCACCTGCAGAATGGGGCCAGACAGTACATTGTAAAGACAGCAATAATGCACTGAGAGGAAGGTTCCTATTTCTGTTTTCTTCAGAAAAAGCCATATTACCCTACAATAGTGAAGCCACACCCATGAGGAAAGAAGTTAAAGTCGACAGATTGTCAGTGGCTACTAAACTTTCATGCCTCTGCTGATTTGTTTGCAGCTCTGATAAATCTCCCTGGCTAAAACCAGTCATCTCCCATAGAGCCAAACATGCACACAGAGACATGCTAACCTGAAGTGACACCAGAGAACTGGGATGCTTCATAGTCTTATTTAACTTCATGCCTGTATGTGTTTCATTAAAGATATATGCTTTCAGCTTTAGGGTGGATAAAGACAATAAACATCTGGACTGATCTTTCTCTTCCTGCCTTCTCTTTGACTCCACTTGGCAATCAGTGATTGACATGGAAATCACTAAGTGAACCTTCAGAGACATCCCTTTTTCCAGTCAGACGGAGGTGCCAGGCAGATTAATACTTCTGTTTAAACAAGCAAGTTTATATGGAAAAAGAAAGCAGGACCTTTCAAATCCCAGGGTTCTGCAGCTAAAACTCCTTTGTTATCCACCTTGTCTTTTGAGCTATAAGCCACCAGGAAAGGTTACTCCAGTGAAAGAAATAATGACACTACAGGGCATGTCAGAGTTGAGATAGCATATATGCAAGAGAAAAAAAAAAAAAAAAAGCTGTCCCACAGTAAAACAGAAAACTTCCTTTGAGAAGGCTCCACTTCAATGTTGAAACATGCTTTCCCTCAAAAGGCTGCTGTCTTCCCCTTGACACTGCTTTCCCAGCTTGTCAACACATCTGCATGTTGGACACACCTCCTGTAGGTAATGGTACGACTTGGCACAGACAATGCCACCACTGCCTTCTGGCATCCAGCAAAGGAGTCCTAGAGGTCTCCGTACACTTATTGGTAGCTGGGCAACATTTGTATTTATTAGAACAGGACCCCAGTGGAAGATTTGAAGCCCTATACCAGAGAACAAATATGTATTACTAAGTGGAAGGAGAAGAGAATGACCGTGCAGACACACCACGTTTCATTTCTTTTCATGTGTTGTTAGCTTATTACTTCGCATGTGTACCTGATGAACAAGACACCAGGATAACAAGACAATCCAAGAAACATCCAAGTAAACTTGAGAATTATTGGACCTACAATTCCAGTCATACACTATAAAATATCTAAAATACACAACTGCTTACCTTTATTTAAGAATCTTTAGCATACACTGTTACACGGAAATATCCCAATGTAGCCATCGCTTAGATAAAATGATTGTTAGCTCAACCGCATTCTCTTAATAACTCAATATTCTTTTATAATAATATTTCATAAGTTAATAAATTATTAAATATTTATTTAAAATGTATGAAACTCAGAATTGTTTGGATAACAGCCTGGAATGAAAGCTCTTTAGAGACCTATTGATTGCCCCAATATGCAAGGACTGAAAACATTTACTGAAAAAATTTATGGCAGCATTAACTCAAGTCTATGAATGATATCTTATGTCAGTTTTGATACACAATTAACAACTTTTGATAAATGAAAACACAGAAGTATACATGAAGTAAAATGCTATTTGAGAAGCATAACTGCAGATCTAAAACTGTGGATCCAGGTGTTAATGCATATGTATTTGCACAATTAGAAAGTTCACTAAAATAATGACCATACCTCAAGCATATTTTCATCCAGTTCAGATTAAGGGTCATCCGAGGACTCTTCTTCAGGTAGTCCCATAAAACTTATACAGCAAAATTTACGTCCTAACGGAAATCAACTGGGATCAATGTACCATGTTTCTATCTTGTATCTTTGTTTAATATTAATCAAACAAAACTATATTTTTTTGAACATAAGAGGGCAGTTGCCTGCTTTTAAGATTCGTGAAATGTTTTCCCTGGAAATGTGCAACCTGGAAAGACTGGCATAAACTATTCCAGTTGATTCCAGATTTTAAAAAAGGTAACCACGTCACTGAAAATCATGCTGAAATTACAGAAACATGGGCATCATTCAGTTGTCCAAGTTCTGCGACTCTAGACAGCAAAACCAGCTGTCTATTGCCAGAAAGAAATTTCTCATATGGACTCGCTGCTGTTCATCTCCATCCTTTCATACACTAAGCTTGAACAACAGATGTAGGAATGCATTTGAAAAAGTCTTAAATCCCTATGTTTAAATAGACCATAAAATAAGTCTGCTGCCATCACCTAAATTCACAAGTGAAGATACAGTTACTGTTAAAAGAAGCTTATTGCTGAAAAATGATTAGCAATAATTAGGAAAAATATCTGTTGGTAAACAATGAAATTGGAGTCCAAGGTAAATATGTAGTCACAGAAAACAGGTTTTTAGAGATTAAAAGTTTATTTAAAAACTGCCAACATTTAACAAAAATGATTTTACACTATTTTCCATTTTCTACAGAAATACAATAACTTACAGCTGTGCTTAGTCCATTCTGTCACTAATACATATAAAACCAAGTCTGCTGATAAATAAGTGAAAAAAAAAATAATCTATTTACCAACCACCACCACTAAAATTGTACCTGTAAGTTCTGGAAGACATCTGCATAGAATAGTTAGGACTGTAGGGGTGCTTTTTTTTTTGTTTAATATATTTTGTAGTACTAGCATATGTAAAAATTTAGTTAACATGCAATACAAAATATTTGAAATAAACAAGGTAAAACTCAGTGTGCACAACTGGAAAGCAGTGCTAGGATGCCCTCCTATGTTTCTAACTAGACATCAAAAACTGAACGCTTTATATGGTGGAATTTCAACTTCCCTTCACAGCAAAACTAGATTTATAACCATGAAAATCTATACCTGACTAGGTTCCACTGAAGATGGATTAAAAGTGGGGAGAAAATTATCTAGTATTAGAAAACAACAAATAATTGTATAACATTTCAAATCAACATTAAGTAGATGCATTTTAAAAAGGAAATTAGCTTTTACCTAGTTATAAGCGTTTGTGAGATGACAGGGTGACAAACGTGCAGTTTATTGTTGCACCATAAATCTACACAGCATGCTAGAAGAACAGTAAAACTTAAGCTTTTCACTATTTATTAAGACTTTCTCCCTTCAATATTATCACATTGCACATAGACATTTACCATTCATCCCTAAATATCTTGCATAAAACTCAGGCGCTGACTTTTATGCTATTGATATGCAATACTTCCCAAACTAATGTGTTACCCTTGTTTGCACACAGTATATTGTATGTAACTTCTTTCCACTACAAAAGAAAAAAAAAAGAGAAACAACAAAGAAAGAAGAAGAAGAAAAAAATAAAAAAGAAAGAAAAAAAAATTAAAAAGAAGAAAAAAAAAAAGCAGCTTTCTTATGTATTGATACCCCGTAATCCCCATATTTCTCTCTTAGCTGCCCTTCTAAACCTGTAATATTCCACAACCTTAACAGTTTCTCCTCAACCACAGTGCTAATGAATACACCCTACTCTAACTGCTTTTTTCCTTGAAGCCATAAACACGACCATTTGCAAAAGACAAAGAAATCGCTTACAATCCATCACACTAAAAACAACAAAGCTTCCATGTAGCGGCTGACATCCTCTCTGCAGCATGCCCTGATCCTATGTCAACAAATCACAGGGGTTAGATGGGACCTCTGGAGATCACCTAGTCCAAACCCCCTGCCAAAGCAGGTTCACCCAGAGCAGGCTGGACTGGAACGCTTCCAGGTGGGTCTTGAATATCTCCAGAGAAGGAGACTCCACCACCTCTCTGGGCAGCCTGTTCCAGAGAGTCAGTGGGAATTCTGTCACTCATTTTAACAGATGTAAAAACCAAGCACTCAGATCAGAAACAAACCAACGACCAGATCCTGCAAATTATTTCTGTACAAGGATCCCTGGAGGGTTTATCACTTGCTCCTACTATGCTTCCTGATTTAATGAACCCCCAAATTAAGTAAACCAAGATTGTACATATCGACTCAGAGCTTCCCTAAGAATTCTATCTTCTGTCCCAGCAGCTAGTAAGATAAAATGGAAAAACAACAAACCCAAAACCGTATGAGCAGAACAAGTCCTTGCTCTTTTAAGTTTTGCATTTAATATAATGAGCAATATTTTCAGTAGTAACCTGTGATTTTAGGTGCTCATTTTAGAACATTTGGAATGAATCACATTGTCTAGGAAGAGAGGGGAAAAGCGCTAGCATTTTCCAATAAAAGTGAGTCCTTCAAGGAGAGCTCTCAAATCCAGTAATTCAAAATCAGAAGGCATCCAAAATGATGAGTAACTCTGAAAAATATTTTTTTATATGTGATTCGTTTTTATTAAAAGAACGTGAGAAAAATACTGTACCAAAAAGACTACTTGTTGTTTGTATTCAAACACCAGTTTCAGTTGCTAGCTCGCATCTGACATACTTTCCCCAATCTCCTGTCACGCTGAAGCACTTCATCCAAAATATGCCTGTCTGTCCCTTCCTGGAGGACTCCTGAAAGGTATCCCCCAGGCAGGGCACTGGCTGAGCACTTCCCAGTTCCCCCAGCCTGCAAGACCTTACAAACTCTTCCACCATCTCAAACGCCCCCCACAAGCACTTGGAATAAACGCCACCGCTAATAATTTGGTTTGTGTATGCACACATTTGCCCGAGTAGCTTGAAAGTAAGGCAGACTACGCCCAAGAGGGGAAGCAAGAGATCCTGCTGCGTTCAGCAAAAACCCTGACTTTGGCAATGATCCTGGCTTGGTTCAGACTTAGGACAGGTCCTCCGTGGAAGAGTTCTGTTCGCAGATCACCAGTGCTAGATAAAAACAGCCACTCAAGGGAGATTTTGTGTTTTTCACAGGACATTACCTACATACAGCTCTGCCATGCATCCATCCATCCACACATACATCCACATTACTGTGGGAGAATAAATATAGATAACTTATTCACAGATAAGCTCTCCACCAATCAAAAAAAAAAACCAAAAACAAAACAACAAACCAATCCCCCTCTGAAAGGAATTCATCCTATGACAAAGACCAACTAAAAACAAACTTAACACTTCACATTCACTATCCTGTAGAACACTGGTCATTTATCAGATTACTTTCCAGTGTCTTACTGTCCTGTCATCATTTTATTCTTTCTGCTACAAAACTTACAATTTATCTAATTAATCTGCATTGGAAATCTACATAAAATTCACAATGGTCACAACTGTGTATCTGAGAACTCTTCATACAAAAAATATTGCAAAATATTATGTTTAAAACCAACTGTATTTCCCCCCTACTATGAAAGCTGTGCGAATTAAATGTTTTTTCCCGTATCTTGATAAAATAAACATTTTGCCCTAAATAGCATAGTACTTGGATGGACATGATGTTACAAAATTAGTGTTTAATATCTTACTTATATACCTTAGTGCTGTCACTACCTTGGATCTTAATGCTGCTTAAAACCATTTAAGACATCTACTATTTCTATCACATGAACTTAAAAACAACATTCCTAAGCACACTTTTCAAGATGACTATGCAGTCTTAAATGTAGCCACTCCAAAAAAGAAAAACTGGAACAAAAGGGAATGAACACAGTAGGTATATTTTGTCTTGTAAAAACAAGCTCTGGTACCTTGTATCATTCATGTGATTTTTTAAAATAACAGGGAATACTCTTTTTTTTAAAAAAAAAAAAAAAAAACACACATTTATGTACTCATTCTATACAGCCATTCAGAAAATCTTACTGTATTAATGACGTAACAATTTCATAACTTTATTCACACTGAACATACAGGAATACGTCATCCAAGAAAAGCTCTCTGTTTTGCCATAATTATATTCTTTCAGAACGTGTCCCATGAAGAAAATATGCACCTTGCTGTGGGTTCTCCCCATCTCCATATATACAGTAGGATTAACAGCAGGTTCCAGATGGCGTAGATAAAGACGGTTAATAAACTAGACCTCAGTTAACAGTTCTGCTCATCAGAATATTTCTATTGTACATAAGCATCTGCCAGCTATCAACAACTGAAAGCTTTTGCAATTCTGCTACTCAGACTCCTAACAAAAGTGTTTCAAAAAAAAAAAACCAACAACCTAAGATACATAGTGCGTCACCACAGATACTGTAAAAAGCTTCCCCATCATTACAATATAAGTGTTCGTGAGATACTGAATATCCTACTGAGTAGTCCTAGGGAACTCTGAGAGGAAACCCAGCAACTGTCCGGAGCTTCCTGCAAGACTGCAACATCAGTTTAAGATACAGAACAACAACATGATACAGATGAGATGGTAAGGTCTAGTGCGAATCATTAGGTACAGTATTAGCTTCTGGGTAAATATAAAACACTATGCTAGCCAAAAAAATTTAAAAGCCAGTTATTACACGTTTAGCATTTATGGGGTTTTTCTTAAAATCAATAGTTATAAACTGTAAAAATGTACCCTAATTCACTACAATAGACTATGCCCTGAGAAGTAACATTACACACTAATAAAAAGCCACTAGAAAGTGTTAGGTCTATAATTCAAAAGCATAAACTGTCTACAAAGAATTTCTTGGAAGCACATATTTCCTCCATTTTTCAGCAATACATTGCTTCTTCAGAGGAAAAGTCTAATGAAAATTTATGCTAGTTTTCCCAACTTCAAGATTTATTTTTTTTTTCCTTTTCTCCTTTAAACTCTCCTGGGAAAACTAGACGGCTTCATAGATAAAGCTCTTGCTTTTCACCTCGGAAAGAGGATGTAGGCCTAGCATGAGGTTCTGAAAAGACTGAGCCTGATGAACTCCACTTAAGGATATCAATCAGAGCACTTTTGGGAGGTAGTCAGAGTTATCTAAACACAAAATGAGGCCACCTCACCAATGCTTTGCTACATTCTTCTTTGCTGGTTGGAAGAACAGAGAAGAGGTTGGGAAGGCAACACACCACTGGAGCACACGGGAAAAAAAGAAAGACAATTATCTTAGACAGGGACAGTGAACTTCCTCTGAAACTAACTTGAACGTTAAGGGTATTTGAGAATAGGTGAGTTACCCTCTTTCCTCTATATCTGACATTAATAAAACCGTAAGACCTAGTTGTAAAGACCTCTCATCACCAAATGAGTACAGGACACACACACATTTACATGTCACATCTACATTTCACTTCACTGCTTCTTTTTCCCAAAATTGTTCTAGAAGATACAACTCAGGAGTTGTGGGGTTTCTTCCCCACACTGCAAGTGCAACAGTTCACTTCCTACTAAATTAAAAAAAAAACTACGAACATTCTTCCCTCACAGAAGGCAAAACAAAACTAAGCAAACAACCTTGTCCAAAAATTCAATCATCAAGTCTCTGAAGACTCAGCACTTAAATTATTCTCTGGTAGCCACATTTTGTTAATTGTTAATACGTTATTCTGAAAAAGTACACTTGTTGAGTCTGGCTATGCAGACAAGCCTTTCCAAAACCCTTCGTTTCTGCTCATAAATAGTATACAGTACTGTTTTAAAAATTCATTAATTATCCACTTAGGAAAAAACTCACTCCTGTCCATAAACACTAGCTACACATTCTAATTAAGCAGCACTAACACAAAACTAAAAATGCCAGAAATTTTGATTATAAGACAGAATCTAAGCTTTCTTACTATATTACCACTTCGCTTATTTGTCTTAAAACAATTTCTATATAAGGTAATTAATCAGACAGTATAAACTGACAATTTACTTTATCCCCTATTTAAATGACACAAGGACTTGATTGCATAAAGAATATGCAAAAAGTCAGCAAAACACTAATATGTAGGCATGAGTAGATTAACAAATATTAATCAGAGCAGCAGAGCAATGCGTTCCAATAATAACTTTATACAAGTTCGTTATTGTAGCTATCTTTAATGCTGCATGTGTTGCTCCAGTAACTGTAACACACAATATAAATCGAATGCCAATGAAATAACAGTTAATGTATTTAGCAGCAGAGAATTCAACTCCTTAGAAGTGTGATTCCTTCCAATTTCTGTAGTTTCAAGTTACATTTGTTCCTCAAAACCCTTTGTTTCTAGCACAAAGAAATTTCTACAAAGACTAATCCAGTGAACAAAAAGAATTTGCATCAATTCAAATGACACATACTACAGCAGAAGATAAAATCAGTAAAGATGCTGAACTTTATATGAAGACGTTTACAGATGTACAAAGCTTGATTTTGTATTTGAAGAAGCTTCAGAAAACGAGACCATTGTATTCTGCAGTTTCTGCTGGACATTTTCTCTGCAAGAATATTCATTGACTACATTATAATTCTCCGACTCTGAAACAGTAAGCGACCAAAATACATTACTTAGAGTAGCTGTACTCAGTTACCTTTAGGCTTATGAAGTACCAATGGCCTGAAGCCACTTTTCTTTCTCAAGCAGTGTCCAAATGGGACCCCGCAGTAATACTGAATGGTTACAGGTACGCTCCAAAGATCATAGTTTCAGAACATTACACCATTGCGAGCTTAGTGCAATTTGTTGGAAGTATCTCTTCAATTGTTTCATGTAAGAGGCTTCAGGGCATTGACAGCTTCAAGTAATTTAGTTTTACGTTTCCCTCTTTCATGTAATTTATATCGTTACCGTGAAAAAATTAAAGCTTGATTTTGACAGCTTATTGTTTGCATTTCTTTCAAAAGGAGAAGATATGAGTTGTTTCAATTTCACTTTTATTGTTTAGTTTTCTGTGTGGCAGAGCCTAGCCAGCAAACATTTCTAAATATAACTATTCTCACTGGAACAACAACAAAAAAAAAAAAAAAAAGGGAGTATTTCCATCAGGTGTAGGCTTTAAAAACCCACGCTTGAAAGTCATACTACAGCCATCAGTGTTTTGCAAAACTAATAAAAATATCAGCAGCATCTCTGAATAGGGCTCTCAGAACACTTTCCAATGATGAAAATACAATGCAACTCTGTTCGGTTACATAGGACCAAATCTTCTCTTCCTACAAGCATGCATAACTCGTGCTGACATGAATAGGAACTGCACACGTGTACGAGGGCAGCTGTTTGATCTTAAGTGTTTATGATGGAAAGATTGTCAAATTCAATAGCACAGTACTTCCACGATATAGTTTTGAGAAAGCCAACTAAGACTCCAGGTTATAGTCTAGAAGAAATATATAATGGGTTTCAAGTCAGATTCTAATATAGATCTTTTCCTCTAAAAACCTCAATCATTCCAGTGCAAGAAGAGATCATCTCTTCGCTCCCACAGTTTAAGAAATATTTCTTATCAAGCTCCCCCTTCCCAGTCTGCTCCTGCCACTAATATTTTTCTCACAAACAGGTAATTTTTGCCAAGGTAAACAAAACACGCAACTGCGTTACTAGCTGTCTAATTAATCTAGGACCAAGAATGTGATCCTTAATCCATTGACAGCTGACTTCACACTTTCCAGGTTCATATTAGTCATTAATGGGATATCATTAATAAAGCTGACCCAGGCTACTACACATGCTTTAATGTATTTTTCATACTTAAAAAACATCAGGTCCTCTGGTTTGGGTAAAAGTTCTTGCTCAATTTAAGTTCTTTGGTTCAGACTCTGGTTTGTACCTGAACCTATCCATTTGTCAACTTACGAAGACATTATTCTCCCAAGCCATCCCCACACCTCCCTCACACATCGATTTTGTTCTTCTGCAACTAAAACCATCAACCAAGAAAGCATCCCAGAGCACCTCAAAACACATGGCCATGTAATATGTCTCTGGCTATACACAGGCAGGTGAGCGTGCCCAGAGACAAAGTTTTGCCATGGAGATGCTCAAGCCTAGGTCAGTCTTATCTAGGTACTGTAAACAGAAGAGTGTACATTTAGAAATGTCTCCGATAGCTACTCTGTGCCTGAAATGAGTTATGAACATACTCTCTGAGACTAGAGATGGTCTATTTTCATTTTGAAATGCAAAATTAAGCCCCATCCATCAAATTATTTAGAACTGTTGGAACTCCACGTTTCAAATGCTTTTCCTCTTTCCAATTGATACCTTTTGAGCAGTCTACCTAGTTTTTTTCTCCCTCATTGTTGCTCTCTGCCCAACAGAAACAGCAGCTTGAAACTTATCATAGTCAGGAGGCACTTTGGGCAGGAGAAATATACAGCAATTTTGGCGAAGACTCTAGCTTGAAAATCTAATCCCCTCAGTGAATAGTCTATTTGGAACAGAGGTGATGCTGCAATTGTACAAACTTGTACAATTGTACAGTGTTTCTCCTCTGGGTCTTTGGACCAGCACAATTCCATTAGTGTAAAAAAAATCCCTTATATAGACAAGTTCTAAGGAAATGACAAAATAAACCATTCACATTTAATTTCACTGGAAAAGAAATGTGTTTCAAATTCCCTTAAAACTTACTGATTTACTGTGATGTAAACAGAAATGTATGGTTGGAGAAGCGGTTGGAGAAGTGCTCTTAAGGAAGAGTCAAAAAAAACCAAACCCAGACTGAAGCTCTGTAAAAGAACAAAAGTGAAGAGACGGCTCCCTCCTGCTTTTTGTTGTTGGGAGTTTTGTTTGTTTGTTCGTTTTTAAAGTCTCAGTAACCAATTAGAAGAACTACTTTTTAATCCATCTTCTATTGGACTTATATGGTCTTGGTCAAATACAAGTTACCAATGTGTGATTTAGCAGGCTGAGATCTGTAGTGTATGTAATACATTCAGAAATGCGTATCAAGTGCCATTAATTCTGGATTGTTGAGATAAAATAAATAAATAAATACCAAGCAGGAAATGGAGGTAAAGTACGCTGTTCCAAGTTTTTCCAAATATAGTTCTGACTCTAAGTGTAAGTGTGAATTTGTGTGTCTGAGCAATTTTCTGTCACATTTTCCTGTATCTGCTTTTCAGGATTTCAACCATAGACTTTCCTAACAAACTCATGTGACAACTAATAAGCAAACAAAACCCCAGTTACAATAGTAAAAGGCATGGCTCCAATACTGTTACTGGAGCCTTGAGAAAGAAACACTGCAGTCTGGTGTTCTACCAAAGGTTGCCAATACAAAAGTAATAGCACTCACTGAATATAGTCTGAATCCAATAAGGTATTAGCAAGATTCCACTGTAGTAAAGAGGAACAACCTGGAAAAACGGTTTAGCTGATACTGACAGATCCTCCTATTCTTTTTGCAGACACTCTGTTTTCAAAAGCATTTCAGACTTTTTCCTTTTTTTTTTTTTTTTTTTTTTAAAGCCAAATGATTCAGAGTCCACCTTAATGCAGAAGTTAAAAAGTAAGAAAATGGCACGGTAGGAAGCTGACACAGGGTGATTTCTTAAAAAGATTAAAGAACAAACTGCATTTGCTTAATAAAAAGGTATGCCAGTTCTTGAATAAATAAAGTGACAGACTTCTACTCTGAATGTGAACTTTAGGACTGACCATTAAAAGAGTGAGAAAGACATGGTTAGATTAACACTTGCAACCAAGACATGCATTTGTGTCTGAAAAGAGAATATTGCACTAAAAGAAGAACCCTGAAGGCTTTAAACTCTTCCATCACTGACCTAAAAAAGTAACTAACCATTTCCTATAAGCAGTAGCAAACCTGGCTTGGTCCGCATCCCTACAAGTTGATAATACTTTATCAATGAACCGGTATTCCATTTCTGGACCAAGAGAGTCCTGCATAGGAGCCCGCTTCAGGCGTTTTGTTTCTTGAGTATAACCTTGTTTGCTGCTGGATTCATTTAAACCATCAACATCCATAGCTTGTGCCATGTGACTTGTCGCAGGACTGTGGTGGGAATTATTCAGAGTTTCATCACTGCGGTCCACAGATGATACCACCGCATTCAGAAGAGGAATTTTGTTGCTCAGCTGGTGCTGAAGGTAGAACACATGCCTTCTTCAGAGGAAAAGGAAGGAAGTAAAAAAAGGGGAAAAAAAAGAAGTCATGCACTGAAAATAATCTGCTGTTGCTACTAAACTGCTTCAGTTCATTTGCCATCCTACCAGATTGCCCCACAAACAGACACAAAAATCTGCTGTCACTGCTCACACTCTACAAGGGCTCAGTGTCATTTCGGCAAATCTGCTGCTACCTAGTCAGGCACATACACCCAGCTGACAAAGCAGAGGTTTTCTGCAGCTGATACATCTTTTCCCAACTTTTGCCCTTTAAACATTTTATGTGTGAGGAGGATGATCAACAGTGTCTTGTGTCTCTTGCACAAACTACAGGGAGAAGTGGTGCCTACATCAATGAAGTACTTAAGCCCAACCAAATTTTCCATTCAATAGCTCTGATTGTGCTCTGGAATCCTTTCCAAACGCTTAAGACATAGTAGCTTAGAAATCTTTTATTGAGTGGTACCTTTTAAAATCAGAACAACAATTTGTCTGGAAACAGCAGGCAAAGAACAATCCACCCATCAGAGGGACACTCTGTTGACCAAGTCCTCTTACCTATGACACCACAAGGTTTCATGCCCTGGGTAAGTATCAATAAGTTCAGCGCAGAGCTCCAACTCTTCCTCTACATGGCGGGGGAGATCCACACTCTGCTCCTCCACACAGGCAGCTTCTGCCCCTGCACTCTCCTCCTCCTTTTGAAGGCTAGGGTTTTGCTCATTCACCATTTGATTTTGTACCAGTACATTGTTGTCAGTCACAGTTCTGCCTATCAAGGACTTGAGTAAGAATTGGCGGTAATGAAATCCACTATGGTCTGAGACATGCATGGATACCCAATATTTAGTGGATGAAAGTTCATCAAGGAGAACCTGAAACAAAAAGCAGTAACATTTCTCAACCACTATAACGAAGGAATTTACCACCACTGTGTTAATCTCTCCTCTAGAGATTTCAGCTACTGTGGTAACAATTTAAGAATACACACAGAAAAATTAAAAACCACTGAGCCTTTTCCACTGTGTCCTGACAAGTATCTTGGCACCCCTGCACAAGAGAAATTATACTTGT
>KZ505941.1:484871-504256 GCA_002844005.1 Limosa lapponica baueri
AAAAAAAAAAAAAAAAAAGATTTAAAGTAATTCACACTTTCATTTTCCAGGAAAGAATGTCAACCACTAACATAGTGTTCCAGGCCCCAGAGCCTGTGGAATACAGAACTATTTGTCCATAATTAAATTGCTTGACTTGGTAACTGGTGAACTCCCAGAAAGGCTTTCACAGTAACTTTGGTAAAAAGTTACATTGGTGAATGCAGCTGTATTTGTCACACTGCTGGCACCTATGTGTTTTCTCTTAATTCTGAATGGTTTTAAACCTTTCAGTGTTTTAAACCTTTATTTCTAGGACGACGAGTGAGTTTAAAAGTTTTGCCCAGTAGACACTTTACCTTCCCTATTAGAACCAATGGTTGTATTTCCTTAAAGGCTTTAACATTTTTCCTCACATTGCTCCTCCTTTGAAATTTAATCTCTCCAAAGCGCTCAAAACTACCTTTTATCATGTACTTCTAGACTTTCGATATAACCTTAGTGGTATATTCTTGCCTTTAATCTTCTTTTCTAAGCTACCTATGTCACTTAACAGGACCAGCTGATGCAAAGCAACTTTCATAGGCACAAGTCTTTCTTTCTTCTCCTGCAGCACAGGAGGCACAGCCTCCCACGAAGAAAAAAGACTGAAACGTGCAAGGCTAGTTATACCCCTTTTTGTGGTGCATCTGTTCAAAAACGTATTAAAACAAATACAAGTGACGTAAATAGTACCTTCTACCCAAGCCACTCAACACGCTTTTTAAAGTTTTGACAAGAAATACTAGCATTGTCTTCCTTTTACAGATCAGTAAACTGAAGGGGACTATTAAATAACAGCCCACACATGCGATTCTTAAGGGGGCTAAAACTCCCCATCTCCAATTCTGCACTTTAAACCACAACATCAGCTTCCCTCTTCTCAGCAGAGCTGAGCTTACTATTTTAAATTTCTGAATGTTAATATTTAAAAGCCTATTAAAAACAACATAATGCTCAAGGGTGACATTAGAAAAATCAGACTAGTCTTTATTCAGCTGGAACGTGATACTATGCACGTTATGTTCAACTTGGATCTTGATTCATTTACCTGATGTTTATAAGCTTTATAAGTGTATAAACCTTTATAAGCTACAAAGTTACAGGGGAACATTGTAATTATGGATTTTAACTCCCTGCACCGACCAAATAGAATGATTCTCACCATCACTCCTTACTCAAAATAGAAAACCTCTTCTAGAAAAGCAGGACAGAAGATTGTCATTAAACCTCTTGAGACCTACAAAAGACAAAGCCTCTTCTCCAGGAACCTCAGAGAACATTGGAAGATGCATCAAACAACTGAAGGCAAAATAAAAAGCCAGCTAAGGTCTCAATTCCAACAGAGGTTCTTTCCTATCAGGTCAGCTTTCTCCATTTCCACAAAAATACAAGCCCTTTGCCAGTTTTCTGCGAAGCGAAGAGGAAATGACAAGAAAACGCCACCCTCCCCACTCTTGATACCTTCTCATGAAGGGCCCTTTTCTGCCTTCAGTGGTGAGCTGAGTACCATGGGACTGGCATCCTGCTCCAGAATAGGACATACGCGCTTGGTGACCTTTGCCTCAACCTCTGGGTCTGCACTCCCTCCTACAACCTCCCTGGCCCAGTGCTTGCTTTTATGAAGTGCTTAATCACCATGAACTGCAGCCCAAAACTTCCTCCTTGGTCTAGGACACCAGGTAGATGAAAAGGAACTGTATCTGGGGAAAAAACTATTAAGGATAACCAGATAAATATGTCAGTGTCCACTCACACAAAAGACAGGTACTTTTGGAGGTCCAGTCATCTAAGAAAAAGCTACAGCCTTACTGGGGATGTCTACAGAAATAATTACTTTGTGTCTTATGAATAGACTTCTGTCTTCTGGGCTTCACACAAGAGAAGTGTTGCCTCATAACAATCATCCCACCACTTGTTTCTTTGCTTGTTTTTTATTATAGGACCTCATCAGTCACTCTCCACCCTGTAATTATGAAATTGAGTACTCCTATCTAAAGAGAACAAGAACGTTTGTCCATCCTTGCTGAACTATATACTATTTTTGTACCTGTGCTGTTTCTCTGAAGTATCATGATGTGTATGAATTTTAACAGACTGTACTGATATTACTCTCTTACTCTGGTTCTCCCATTAACTGCGCACCAACTTACTAGTTGGTGTCTGCAGCCCATGTTTTTCCCTCATTAGCTAACAGTACTGTCAGATGAGAAAGCTGAAGTTAGCTTTCTCGTCCTTTTCTGAGGCAAGTACTCTAATAGCAGAAAGATTTTACTGGTTTGGAACAATCTATTCTGGATAAATCCCTAATTGATATTAGTGAATACTATTCAAACACTACATAAACTTGTTAATGTGGTTCAAATTCCACCAGAAAAACAAATTGTGACTTCTATATTCAAACAAGATAATGTTTCTTTACTGTCTAATGTAAGAAACAAGAAAGATATATATATATTCAGTGAGAAAATCTTTGTACAGGGCCAAAACTTTATCCTCTAGTATTTTACATCTTTTTCCCACAGTTTAAACTGAGATTCAGTCTGCAGAAGCATTAGGATTACCAAACCAAAGGGGAAAAAAAACAAAGCCTACCAAACAACTGACACCCACAAACCCTCAAAAGCAGGACAGCAGTTCCATAAATGATAAACCTGTTTTGAGAAGTCTCATTTCAGTGTTAATATAATATATACATTACGTTTCTTGGTGTCTATTTCCTGTACACTGGAAACAGTGGTACACTGTAACCACAAACCACAGGCAAAGTTTGTATTGCAGAAGAAATGCAGCCCTAAATGATACACGGTACTCTAAGGCAACCCTGCAAAAACTAAGCAGCTGTAGAACCACAGTGACTGTTTTACCTGCTAATTTTTTCAGCACAGTTCCACTTTTACATCACTGTGAAATTTACCATTCTTTTCAGATATTTAAACACACAAATGGCTGAAGGTACAAAACGAGACAAACAAAAATGCAAGCTATGTGTTTTTGCTGATATCTGTAATGCCTGCTATTTCCCTGTCCTTCATATTTGCTTTTTTCTCCCTCACATCATATCTTGAGAATAATCACTTTCTAATTTTGCCTTTTAAAGTTACCTAGCCACAAATTTTATCTCAACATTCTTGTTATCTTTTATGTTCCACGCTTTTCCCTAATCTTCCTGAATCCCAAACACCTTCTTGCTAGGCTACCTGAAAAGATGCATCAGTGGTGTCATGACAAAAAAAAACCAAAGTCAACATGGAGATTTCCCAATGGTTTAAACACACTGCTCGAGGAGCAGCAGCACCAGTGAAATTTTACTAGAGGTAACAAAAGCCAGTTGGGACAAAACTGGCTCTGAGACAAACCAGAGAAAACTATTACTTCCTTACTAATCAGCCTGAAAACAAGACCTGTAGAGGAACTGAGACGGCAGGCAAGTCAAATGGTCTTGGGAGTGACTGAACAGATTTCAAATACTTCCTTAACAGGCATGCTTTGTGACACAAAGCATTGACTACTGTCAATGAATAAACCCACCAGAGAAGCTCTGAGGAGAGTTATTTCTACCACAATGCAGTTCTTTCTGTTTATTTAAATTAGTAAGAAATAGCAAGTGCGACGAGCACTCAGGGTGTTACCCTGAAGCATAAAAGGATTAGAGTTTTAATTAACACTGCTAACTTTTACCCCCTCTTCTTAATAAAGCTATTAAAGATTTATGTAAAAGACTTCGTCTCCTATTAATATAGGCCTCTAACCTTAACTTTAACGTCTGATGTACTCCAATCCTGTAATTCTTCTGACTTTTCCGTAACTACTTTTCCATACAGACTTTCTAGGTAGATGAGTCCAAATTCTGGGCTGACTCCCTCACGAAGTCTGGAACATACTCTCTACTTACTACCAATCTGATACAGCTATTTTTTAAGCTTCTCAAGTGACAATTAACAGGAAATATTAGCAAAACAACATTCACTGCTAGCAATAGCTGGCCCATAAGACACAAAAATAATGGCTATACTGACTCTACAACCTCCACTAAATTCCTCCCTAACTCACCTAAGTATTTACAGGATGGCAAAATGCAGCTGCTGCCGTTAAAAAGAGTGAGTGATGTGGAATTGTATCAGCCTAATATTCAGAAGGAATTCACCTAACAGCTTAGAAACCACACTATTATAAAACTCCCTATATGGTTTTAAACCATGTCACATTAACTCAGTTTGCTGCAGGTCTTGATGTTTTAGATACTACCACGTGATCTGAAATACTCACCACCACATAAGATGTCCCTGCTGGAGCTGAAACAGCTTGATCAGCCCCCAGTTTAAATGCTGTCAAAAGATACTGTTGGAGCTGAAGAAACTAGTTGTAACTAGCACTCCTACGCTTTCTCTGAAATCCCTGCTGTCTTTACTTAAACCTTCAATATTCTGAAACCACAGATAAGCTGAATGAGGATATTAAAACAAGACATGGCATTACACTATCGAAATAGTATCTATCATGTATTATACTTTTCTCTATTGTGAATTTCAAGATTAGTGCTAGAAGAATTATTTTCAGCTTCCTCTTCTTTATTTCAGTTTACACAATCCCATCTATTCTCCTGCCACAAGTTCATTAACACTAAGAACACAAACAGAACTCTGTACATGGGCAAGAAAAATCTTTTCTTTCTGTAGAGCAGAACCTGCCTACACTGGCAAGAAAAATGCAAAACATACACATTCCAATGTTTTGCCTGTTTTTTTTAAAACATTCCTAGCTACCCATGCTATCTTTGTATGATACTCTCCATTCGCATACTCTCCAATACTGCTTGGCAAACCAGTATTTTCTTTTTTCCAGACAAGGAAATTTAAGACTTTATTCACTATAGTGTTATACCTTGACAGTCAGCTTTCCCAAATGCTGTAAAACCCAGATGCGGTGGGACCAGGCATTGTAGTTGCTTGGATATCTCCCAGCAGCTTCAGAGCAGACATTCATTTCCTCCTGCACCAGTCGGTGAATTCTCTCCACAGGTGCTGCTCCCAAGTTTCCTTTAGTTGCATGACTGGGCAAGGAGTTTTCCTGAATTAGTTGTTGCAGCACCCATCGTCTGGTTAAATGATGTACAGTGTTAATGGTGAGAGAGCAATTTTAAGAGAAAAAAATGCTTTTCCATTTATACAAATCAACTAAGCCTTTCTAATATTTCAATTATCTGAACTACACTGTAAATAGACAATGCGTAAGAAATAGTAGTAAACATAACCATCTGAACTCTTCCCATATTGAAAACTAAGACTTTATGGTCACTCTCCAAAACAATTTAACTCCAGCTGTATTTGTTTGTTCACTCACTGTAAGTGGTCAGGGCTATTTAAAGCATACTAAATGGAAACAAATGAAACAGCAGATTAATGAAGAAAAAAAATATGCAAGAACTGTCTGCACGAGATTTCTAATAACCTCCTCTTTCAGAAACTTGCATAGCATTAAAGTATCCAAAATGAGACCAATAAAAAAAAAATTAACTGTGCTTTATATTTTTTGCATTAGTCAGTACTGCACACAGCAAGACCAATTAGCTTCTGTACATCACCAGCAGAAACAAAGTGCAAAAGATTTACAGTTTCAAGGGCTACAGACATAACCAAAACAAATGTTTTTACTGCTGAATTATACATATTTGAAGTGACTGAGAACAACAGATTCATACATGGCTTTTTAATTTTATTATAGACTGACTTTTAGTAGTACTTCAGTAGTATTTTTATATGAGTATTTTGAGAGGTGTCCTCAATGCTGCAGAAAACATGCATCTGTAGACCCTACACAAAAGGGTCCTACAAAATGGGACACAGACATGTAGACCTCCACACAGCAGCATGTGTCAAGAGAATTGCAACGGGCCTGTGTGGAATGATCTGGAAAGCTTGACATCCTCCAGTCTGTGACACAGAGGTTTTTCTGCTTTGTACTGGCTCACATTAGTTCCAAAACCAGCCAATAGCTACCTTCAGAAAGGTGTTACTCCTACTTAGAGGAAATCAATAAGTTAAATAAAAATAATAAATTAATTTTCTTTAAAATGAGAATTCTCTTTTGCAATTCACATATAAAATTGCATATGTTTATATATATAGATATATATATAAAAATAAAAACCAGACAAGCCAATCACTGTTAAAAAATATTTGGTAATCCATTTGCTTTTTCTCTCATTTCAAAACATTCATAATATTCTTGTTCACTGGTATTTTTTTATTTATACTGTGTCTTTTACTTTTAGTTATTAAAAAAATTAAACTATCAGAAGACAATATTAATTTATAAGAGTGCAATTTCTAAACTGACTGCATTTCTCAGCAGAAATCACAGGCAGTGGACTGAAGCCAGTACTCATACACCATCTTCCTATATAACATTTGTTTTAACTAACGATGTACAGCCAAATAAACCATGCTCTTTGTTGTATAACTTTATTTTATGAAATGTAGTAATTTTTAAGATTTAATTTTTGCTTTTTAAAAATGTCTTTTTTCACTTCAATCAGCAGACTTGCAAGAAATGGGAAATTCTAAAAATGTTTAGGAATGAAAGCTAAATGAGTAGAGAGTCATTCCTTTAACAAAAGATAAATACTAGTTCATTAACATTGACTTCTCATTAAAATCATAAAAAGACAAATTATTTTTATCTTAAAATTATTTCAGTTTTTTTAAATAAGAATATTTTAGAAAATAAGGAATTCAGCTAAATTACATACACAAGATCATGTGAAAAAAATACAGACTTTGTAGTCTCTGTGGCTACAAAAGAAAAAAATTTAAAATGAAACCTGAGCTATTTTCTAGACTTTTTGCATGGTAGGAATGGAAGACAAGCACAACCTCAGAAGATTTTAAATGTATCGTTGATACCTAGTGAATATTTCAATATTATTTCAGAGATATTTTAAGAGAACATTTTCTCTAATAAATTTGGAGAAAAGAAACCCAATTTTTTCTGCTACTGTACACGCAGATTCTCTATGTTCCTATTACTATTGCAGTTCCTAGAATTACCACAAATGAACGTGGGATTATTCAGTGACCATTGCGCAATCAATAGGTATACTGACTCTATATGCAGAAGATCTATCTGAAAATCCTCAAAACATATAGCAAAAGGTCATATGGCAAAATGTATGGCAGGTATTTTGACATCTTTAGTGAGGGTATCTGCCATGTGGAAGAAAAAAAAATTAGATATGTCTTACTGAATTTTATAATTGCCCCATTCTATTTTTTTGCACTTCTGTTTGAAATTTGGTATCATGGGGGAACAGAAAACACAAAATTAATCACTATGCTGATGCAGAAATAAAATTTTTGCACATCTTATTTTCTAACATGTATCAATCACAGTCAGCACATCCAAATCCAAGGCAAACATTTGTACAATTATCCTCAAATATACATTTCTGTTTTAGGCAAATAAGGAGAAAGAACAACAAATAACAACACTATTAAAATATTCCTAATTTAAGACTGCATAGAAGTTATAGACAGAATTGTTTATTATTTCTAAGATGTAAAAAAATATTAAGAACCTACCTTTCTGACTAATTTCATAAAAATGTATTGATCATCATAATGATACGGATAGCACCAGGTTCAGCACTAGTTACATGTAAAAAATCTTTTTTCCAATGACAGCTACCATGTAGGTAAGGCTAAACCATGACAAACTGCAAGATTTTTTCCCATTATTTCTACATACTCCTTTTGCTTCAAAGCAATCAAGCAGCATGAGTCAGTAGCATGGAGATGATCAACAAGAAGAACAACAAAATTAAAAATCAATGTTGCAGAAATTAATCAGTGTTGTTGCTATGTCAATGCTACTAAGAAAGAAATTAACAATAATTAAGTAAACGCTTATAAGTTAAGAAACACCGAGAAATATTACATGTATTACATTCTAGGATAACTGAGAATTTTAAGCTCATGCACTCAGAAGAGTTTACCAACAACTTCCTCTTCCAAAAATTCTTATGTTATCAGTACGACTGAAGCTTTATGTTTTTGATAGAGTATGAACCCCTTAATGGGGTATCAACTTCACAGTTGTCCTAACACTGGACATGTGAAACACAAACGTCGTGAACTGCTTTATAATGTATTACATTCAAATCTCTTTTAAGGCTGTCTACAAAAGGACATATAGAAGTTATCCTGTGAGAAATACATCATGAAAAAAAATCACACACACCAAAATTTTTATTTTTTATTTTTAAACAAAGTTGAGCAATGGATCTATACTTCACTTGGCTGTGCTACAGGCATCTTATGTACACTCAGTCATGACTGAGACAGTTAGCTTTGTGCATCTGTGTAATTCTGGAGTTATCTTTTCCAAAAGATAACTGTGCTCTGTTGTTTTAATATTTAGTAGTGGTGACTTAATGACATTGCTTAAGTTAGAAATGATAAAAATAATTTACTAGACCAAAAAGACCAGTATTGGATTGGAAAAAGAACCCAGCTTCGGTTATAAAAATTAGCTTTTACAGATTCTTGTCTTTCTGAAATGCCTGTAGACAGTAATATAGTAGTAAGTTGGAGGAGGGGGGAAAGAGGGTGAAACCCACAATGCTCAAATACTTACTATTGATGGAATCAGAATTCTCAGGCTGAGAATTTTAGGTGCTAGAAGACACGATAAACCCTTAGGAAAATTTATCCCACCTCCAAAGTTTATTAAAAAAAAAAATGCAGCCAAAAAAGGTGCATATGATTTTAGTTCTAAGTGTAAAATATAGGCAGGTATCTTCAAAAGCCAAAGCACAGTATTTTACAATGAGTGGCTCAAAGAATCTGCTATATTTCTAGATGTCCTCTTTCACCTACGGTTCTCCTTAACGCAAGCACAGGAAAAAAAACCCTAGGAAAAATGTTTAAGTGTGAGGAGGCAAGAGAAGGCAAGGGAAACAAACCTATGAATCCATGTTTCTGGACTCTTTGGAAACTTGGTTAACGCCAGTTTTCCAAGATGCAAATCTTTAAGTGGATTTAAAGTGCCAGACAGTATTAATTCTTTCCTACAAAAGATAAAATAAATTTGTATGAATAAAAGTAGTAACCTGAAAGCAAGAACACAAATCCCAATAACAAATAGCATGGTATTTCCTTTGTATCATAATAGAACCTCACTGTCAAACTATAAGAGTTTTAAAAGCTTTTGGTGGATTAACCCGTTCCATTCTGCTATATATATATGCACACTGTATTCAACCAGGCCCAGTAAAATAAACCCAGATCAAATAACTTTGTTTTACTGAACACACACGCAATGCATTGGTTCCCAAACCTACTCAGAAATCACGGAGTCAACGGCATTTGAGCATGTCTCTCCATCACATTTTCTGTTACTAAGCAGAAAGCCATGGAGTTTGGGCCATATGAAATGCCTGTTTTCTTGTTACCTAATGTCCTTTGACTTTCGATCAATTGTATGTGCCAGCAAGTATATCAGCAAGAACAAAAACACCCAGACAATTCCTCTACAATCACTTACATAATGATTTTGGTCATTTTAACTTGGAAAATTTTTCAACTTCTAAAAACACAGGATAACTGAAATTACGATTAACAACTGGAGATGTCTTGTTGCCCATTCAGTATAAAAAGGATTTCCTTCTGAGTTCTAAGAAGAGACATATGTCTCCTATTCTTTAGCATGCCTTCCACCACCACACAATTAGCTCTTGCTCAATTCTCATGGTTTAGATTATAGTCCCTGACACTTCTAATTAACATTAATAAATTAATGACAAACCTATGCAAGCATATTACAATTCTTTAAAATAGCTTCAAAGTCAAGACAGATTATCTATCTCTTCCTAGCAGGTAACACATTTGGAGTTTTATGTTATCCTGTGCTTCATTAACCAGATACAACTTTCCTTGATTGTCAGCTGAGCTGAAATGCTCATTAGCCTTCCACACCGCCACTCTAGTCTTCTTGCTCTGCAAGTCCTGTCTCCTTCACAAGGAAGAGATTTCCTTTTCCCACTATCTAAAATGAAAGAGTCAATAAATTCTACTGGAAACACTATGTGCAGGGGTGCTACTCAGTAAATAGCTATTACACTTTTAATTTTTAGATGACTTATTGTCTATGATGCTTTTTTCCCTTAAAATAAAGCAGTGAATTTGCGTGTGGAGAATATAAGATGAATCTGGCACAACAAATATCCTCTGAGCAAGATGAAAACTATCATCCCAGGGCAGATCCATCATGTTCTGCAAGCAGAGTCCAAGTCCTGCACAATTAGTTCCCAGTTTACACTAGCTCAGAATAAGGATTTACCCCCAGCATCTGTGCAGAACACAATCTGTGCTCTACTCTGTGACTGTATATGCCACACATATAGCTTTGACCTGAAGTTACACCTGAAGTAATTTACTGAAGTAGGAATTTCACAGAATAGAAGAGAAGCTGAAATGTTGTGCCAATTAAGTGCCTACCCTTCATAAGGGCCAACTCCCAGCAGCAGCCTAGAACAATGTAGGGTCAGATTCAGCAAAATAGTCCCTTGGCTAGAGCAGGCTTGGTGGTAAACTCCACAGCTATTGACTGGCTGGCATAACAACAGCTTCTCTCTGAATGCTAAATGGACCTTCAAAGACAGACTGCCAGCCAGGCCACTGGCCAAGAATTCGGGGAGCAAGGCTGCCTTTTGTAGTAATTTCTATACTTTGGTAAACCATGAATGTCATAAAAGAGAAAAAACAATCCTCAGCCCTATTCCTTAACATCTTTAATTCCATTTACAACTTGGAACTACTCCCATGTACATAAGAGCAAACTCTTTCAGCTGCCAGGCACAAAAAAAGCCAGACTGACAAGGATAGATGTATTCACACTAAAAAGAAAAATTCCACAAATCCTAAAACAGAAACCTGAATTCAGTTTTAAGTACCACAAGATTACATTACTATAGTAGCTCTAGTACTTATACATGCTCCTAATTCCATTTTATCACTTGAAAGCTATTCAATCTATACATTTTCATGACAGTAAGCCCTTTGCTATCATCTTCATCCTCAGAAAGATGCAGAAAACAGCAGAATCCTTCAGAACTACACTACCAGTGAAAGAAAAAAAAAAAAGGCTGAATATGCCTGTAGCCGCCATCTTTCTAGGTCATTTTGTTAATTTTTCTACTGCAACAATGCATCTTAATTACAAAAGTCCTATATTTAATGAGAGCTCTCCCAGACACTAACACATAAATTTCTGACAGTTCTCCAGCCCATCTAGAACTATTCCTTTAAGACTGTCTCCAGTCTTACCTAGGCAGCAGAAAAAGAATAATCCCCCACCTCTGAGATTTACACAAAAATCATCAGATTACACGGTTGTAAACAACTGTTGCTTCTGGGGTCCATTAAGAGCAAGGAGGTAAATTCCTGCTCCTCCTCCTAATGACCCCTGGACAGTATGCTGCAGTATGACTAGTGGCGAAGCTAGACTAATCCCAAGAGGAACAAGAAAGGAGCAGGGTGGGGGAGAATGTGTCTGGAATAAAAGATATCCATCTTCCTCCCCTTCTCTTGAAGTGTACCTGTTGAGGGCTACTCAGCTTTGATCAGCTGTGCTGGTAACAGCAGCAAATTGAACTGGTATCTCAAAAGGACTCAGGTATATTATTCAAAGAGGGGTAAAGTGAAAACAGTGAAGACAGCAGTCATCAGTTGGGCACTATGTGATTCAGCAAAAAGGATATGCCCATTTAAAGCTTACAAATGGCCTTCCTTATGTGACAGAAGAGGAGTGGCAGTTCAATAGGACTTGTATCCCCCAAAAATGTGGACCAAACACATGCCTTCATATGCAGTGGTTAATCTTTAGCCTGCACTACAATGAAAAAAAAAAAAAAAGGCAGTCTGAAACTATCTGCAAGGCATACAGGATAGAAGAGATTTTGAGATTTTTAACATTCCTTCAGCACTCCTTAGATGAAAAGCTCTTGCTGTGTCACTAATTACCACTTAAAACAAAGCTTACCGCTGACTTACAAATAAGGTTCAAGTCTTGCTGATGTCACTCTCTGAGTGTAACATACCTCACATTCCAAGCAGTGGTGAAGTCGGGGTTCAGCAGCAGCAGGGTACACGTGATATCTATCAGCTCTAAAAAGATTGAACAAGAGACACAAATATTAGTAATGATTTCCACATAGCAGTGTGTTCTCTCTTCACTCGCTTACTCTGTGGCCGTCCTCAAAGCCTCTCCTCTGCAGGCTGCTGTACCTACGGATGCTCACCTCTGAAAATCACTTCTCTGTCTCATTCCAGAAGAAATGCTAGCTTAATTTAAGAGGGAGCAAAATAAAGGACTTCTGTCCTTTTAATTTACAGCTTTTAAATTTACAATTTACAGCTAAGAAGTTTTAGCTGGAAATTTCTGACCTCCACCTGTACTGCTATAATCAAACGTAGAGTTTGTCCTCAGTGAGGGCAGCCATTACATAGAATCCTTGAGCACTTAGTGATTTAAATTGCAGACACACCATATATATCATACACAGAGAATTCTTCAAAGAAAATCCAAGAGTTTTAAAATAAGATAGTACCATCAAAAATATATCCTACTATTTCAGTAGAAGTCTGAGCTGCAGATGGCTGCCATATACTATACTGTTACAAAAAATACACATACTATAAAAAAACCTGTAGCTAGGATAATGAAACACCATAAAACTTTAAATATATTCTAAAGTGACAGCCTTGCTTCAGACTGAGGTTTTAAGAATCAGTCACTAAAAAAAGAACATATGGAACATTTGTTTGCATCCTTGCATCTAAGCACTGCACAGACTGTAGATTACACTTATTTTTAACAGTGTTGTAAAAACAACACTGAGGTATACCGTTGCTGAGAATGGAAGGGCAATTTGGTTGTAACTAGTCTTTCCCTCTGCACTGCACCACTTGGGCAATTTGAGTCCCACCACAGTAATCGGTGGGGGATCCATGGGGCATCTCCACTTAGGTTTGACATACTAAGGACTGTCACCGCTTTGGCTCCCTTAATCTCTGCTCTCAGGAGACGCAGCGTCAGATCAGTTAACCTGTCCTGCAACCACAACTCTTAAATTTACAAGGTAATTTTGCAAGTGAGCAAGAAGAAGAAACCTGCTTCAAAACCGATGGTGACTATCCAGGCTTTTACTGCCAAGAAAGTCTGGCTACATTCCCTCCTAATCACCCTGTATTTAACATATTAAACTGATCATATTCCAGGTGATTTCCAGCAAGTAAGAGGCACTTTATTACTTTCTAAGGAAAAAAAAGAAAAATAAAAAAGAAGGTCTCTTGTGGAACTAGGTGTCTGGTTAGTGTAGTAAACATGACTGTGAAATGAAATTTTAAAAAGACACTGATGAAACGCAACAATAATGGAGCATATTAACTTAAAATGCAAAGGAACATGGCTTCGTATCTTTGAACCAGGACTTTGAAAGAAGTTAATATTTAAGTGAATCAAAAAGTGGAATTCCTTTGCATATTATTGTATGACTGCTCATTCATTTATGTTCCAGAAAGTAACCTTGTGTTTCCCATGATGTTCCCACTTACGAGGAACATGTTAGGCCATCATGTAAAATGGGGAGCGGGCAGGAGGAAATTTCTTCACTGTACTCTGTCAATTTTGCACTAAGCTTTTAGGGTGGTATTTTAAAAGTAATCTCAAGGAACTATCTTAACTTTCTATTTTCATGGGGTTTAGCTGAGACTTTTTTTTCTTTTAATGAAAGATTTCCTTTTAAACCCCTCTTTGTTGGCAGGGAATGACTATTCCTCATATGCGAAAAGCTTCCTCCTAATTCGCTGCCTAAACGTACAAAGCTTTTTCTTTCACTTACCCAACCCCTGAACCAGCAAAGGGCTTCAACACCTATTTAATTTTATACAGATCAATTGCCCAATTGAAACACCCAGGATTACTCACATATGTAAAATTAAACACCTACTAAGTGTTTTGCTGGCTACTGTTTCAATTTTACATTCAAAAACTTCAGTGGCAACATTTAACAACACACCACTTACAAGGATCTACAGTTAAAATTGTGAGCTGTCATGTTTCACATAGGTTTTCCATTTTACCTTCTCAAAATATTAGTAGTTATTCTATAGTTTTATAACTCTCAATTTTACATATCATGAATATACATAATTAAGTGCTCTGATTATTCTGCTATCATTACCCTGTGTCATAAACAATGCATACAAATTGCCTTTCAAAATGGCTAAGAGCTAATGGCTAAGGCTAAGAGCTAATAATAACTCTTCCAAGGTAACATAAACCTTTACATCAAATTCAAAATACTCACTACATGGCAACTGAGAGTTTCTTCAAGGTAAAAAAAAAAAAATTAAAAAAAAATAAATCAGGAAGTACCAGCATTGTGGATAACACAAAGCAAGGCTAAACACCTTTATTCAGTTAATTGCATTTTTACCCCATCCAGCTGACTTTCTCCCCAACTGGTGATCATTTACAAAAACAAACAATAAAAACACCCACCACCACCAAATGCAAAAAACCCCAAGCACGAAAAACTCTAATACTGGTTTCTGCCCTAGACAAAAAGCCACATGTACTTTAAAACTTGTTTTAAATTATATTTAATCTAGACTGCCACCAAATCGCTAGTTTAGTGTAGTGTTTGAAACATAGTAAGAAGAGCTCAGAGCACCAAATCTAGCCCGATTAACACTTCCCATGGTGAACTTTATTTTCATCTGGTTATCACTTTGCCAAGAGGTCAGAGGGCTGCATCTAAAGGCTCCAATGCTCAAACATGGGAAGTATCGATCCAGCAGGACTGTGCCATAAAGGAGATCTGTCTGCAGAACATTTTCATTTGTTACAGGAGGAAAAGGTGTTTGCTATAGGAGGGAAAGGTAAATGAAACTGCAGTGCAGGATAAGAAGAAAAGTAGAGACATGGAAAAATACCGCAAAAAAAGAGCAGGATTAGAGGCAGTTCTGAATTAAGTCATAAAAAAATCCTGAACTTTTGAGAGTTGGATTTTGTGAATACAATAACGGGTTTAGTAATTACTAGGTACTACCACTGTATATGCTACAGTTAAGAAAAAGCTTATTACAGCCTAGTTCAGTCCTTTGAATACTCTTTAGAAATGGTTTTCATAGTCTACGTAACTCCACTTAGAAGAATACAGTTTGTTTATCCTCTTAAGTTATGATTTCCAGTTAACATGACTATTCCAGTAATGTCAAAGGCCTGGAACAGCACCAAATCAAGTCCAATTTAAGCAGAAGCTTTGTCTACCATTTTGTCCATTTTCCCACTACAGAGGTATCCTAAACATTATCAAAGGAAAGAAGCAGACAAAAAGAAAATCTCAAAGCAATATGCGGTTCTTTCATGTCAACCTTTTTTGATGCTTTATGCAACAACAGAATAGAATAGAATCATTCACATTGGAAAAGACCCTTGAGATTGTCAAGTCCAACTGTAAACCTGCAATACAGAAGTCTGGCATTGTGCACAAACGCTGCTCCTGAAACGATCTCAGCTCTGCGAGATCTACATTATAAACAAACCCTGAGTCTGAGTGTGTTTCCTACATCCAGATCCACAATAACAGGTACACCAGCGCTAGAGGAACACTCTGCTTCAGGTCTGCAGCTGCAGAGTTAAGCACGTGCTCCGTCATTTTCTCAAAAGAGGGCTGTGATTAATATTTATATATTGGCACATGATTAATATTTACATATTAACCAGTAACAGATGAAGCTTTCATGAAGTGTGGATTCTGAGCCAGAGATGTCAAATGACACCATTTTAATAACCTCTGAGCCACTTTTCAATAGAAAGCCTTATGGCAGATCTGGCACACAATGATAGTAGGTGCCAGCTAGTTCCCTCTGTGTCAGTAACAAAAAACTGCGTCTTATTTACCATTCAAAAGTACTTTCTGCTAGATACATTTTAAGTGAACTATAGCATCACGTGTGCTCACAACATAGATGTCCTTTTGTACGTGAAAGTCTCCCCCACTGCAAAAGGACAAATATAACAACATTTTTTTAGCTCATTTTCTTTTTAAATATGGCCGTATCCAGATTCTTATTTTCTTAAGTGTATTGCACTAAGATGTTCTTTTCAGAAGAGTGTTGTAAAAGTGGCAGCACAGATTTATGTGAAGTAAGGACATTCTGGGAGTAGGCACAACATTACTTTGCATAAAAAGAGAAAACTTTGTAGCAATTTCAGAAAACCATTTTGTGATAATAGAAATAATATGGATGCATAAATTAAAAAGATATTTTGGAAAAAGCATAAAAACATATTGCAAAATTAGGATTTCTAAACTGGAACAATAGCAAGAAGAGAAGCAGTCATGATTCTGGATTCCAAGACACCATCTTATTCAAGTATCTAAAAGAAAACTAAATTAAACATCTATCACAGTAAGCTATCAATGACTGATTATAAAGCACTTCCTTCTTTCAGGATCATGCCAGAAAAAATACCAAACACATCTGAAAGCAGACACTTGAATCAACACAGTTTTTCTTCCCTGTTCTATTTAAAATGGCTCACAGTAATACGACCAAGTCAAAAGAGGTAACAAGAGACTACATTTGCAATCACTGTTCATTACAAGCATCAACAGAATATGCAATTGAGTTTTGCAGCAGCAATAAACAAATCTATCCCTTCACTACATTTAGAAGAAAACAACTACCTTGGTAAATTCCAGCATGTACTTTTGTCTACAACAAGGAATTTGGACAAAAATCCTTAAGGATATTTCAAACATACAGAAAACGTAACATCTGATAGAGCATACCTACTTACGCCACATTAGAGAGATTTCCCCCTGCATTTCCTCCTACCAATGCAGTTCAGTTTCTGCTAAAATTCCTATCAAATGTCAAACTCAATTATGGTAAAACATACTAAAGCTGTAGCTTGTTTTACAAGCAGGTTATTAATGGTGAGGTCCTGATCAAGTTTTTACAGCAGTAACACAAAATCTCAATAGACATGGAAATCCTGTAGACCTCTTTTTGCACGTTTTACGCTGATTTCTACAATTGAGGAAAAAAAGGAAAGTGGAGTTTTGTTTTTAAAATAAGAAAGCCAAACAAGTCTCAACAAACAGGCAATTATCTAAGCTTCATAACACTCTGGTATTTACCAACACAGTTTTATGATCTGTGTTTTGAGAGGAAGGGTTCTGCAAGGCTTCATCTGGGAGGGAAGCAGAGACGCTCTCTAAGGAGTCAGCACACTGTACCATCCTGGAGGGATAGACATGTGCCACAGTGTGACTGCAACGAAGCACCTGGACCAGTGCGAACGGAGCCAGCGTGTCAGCACCCAGCTGCCCTTTAGCTAACAGCTATCGGTAGTCTCCAGCCTCCCAGCCCAAGACTGACACAAATCTCAGTGGTTTGCATTTTGGCTTGACACAACTAGCTTTTGTCTGCATGTCACTTTCGAGGGGAGGACTTCTCTCTAACACTTGAGATCGAAATAAGAAGTGTCCCTGCTGAAGATCCGCAGCATAATCAAAATACACCTCACAAACTCCTACCTCAGGCCTGCAAAAACCACTGCAATGAGAACCACTGGTCTTGCTAACAAGATCAGCTCTTTAAATGCTAAAATTTGTTTCTGGCTACACGTCAGAGTCAATGTTATTTATACTCCTTATATAAAGCTCTTTTTATTGAATTGTATGATTGTCTGCATTATAAATTCAGAACTAGTAACCAGTGACTGTGATCTGATTGCAATCAGAACTGAAGGCATCACCAGCAACTTGGTGGCAGCTATCCATCCAGGATAGCTTACAAGGTCCAACCACAAACCACAGAGACTAAGTAAGAAATGGAAGCTACTTATGTTAGACATATACATCCCCTAGGAATAAAAGTCTTTTAAAAATGTCTGCAATGAAAGAGTATTTAAGAAAATAAATGACATGAAAATAAAAAATAAAGGACAATGCAAAATTTAAGAAGTGCACGAAACAATTATCTTCGGTAATCACATAATGACCATCTTTGGGGGGTGGGGAAAACACACAAAAAAATACCTGTTAGACAGAAATAAAATGCAGACAATGCAAAGGTCAGTCACACACAACGATACATGAAATAAAAAAAAAACCACTTCAGCTTTCTTAAGCTACTCTTTCGAATGGAGAATGAGCTCCATGTATCAAGCCAGGGCCCTGTCACTCTAACACCACCCAAGGTACACAGCCAGCACTGGAGACTGTATGTTACCAGTACAAGGGGTTCTTCTGTACCATGACCCGGTTTGCAAAGAGGTAAAAAATTCCTGTGTGTGAGCTCCCCATATCCAGTAGAAGGCAAGCACATTCATGCTCACATTACGAACCTTCTCTGCCATTTAATGCTACTCTTTCCAAAAGGCTTGCATTCTGTATCCATGTGTTTGTAATAAGGAATTAAAGTCTGCTTCATAACACTAGACCCCACCCTCAGGCAAAGAAAAGTAGGCAACATTCATTGCCTTAAGAATTCTCCCTTGCCAAGATTCTCTGAAGACCTCAATCTTCTTCCTTCATTGTCCCTGAATGGAAAAGAAGCTCAAATGCACATTTATAATAGACTCATCTAACACCATCTGTCCATCCCTTACCCTCTGCTTTAATGAGGGGAAGTGCACAGCTGGCTTCATCCACTTAAGGTGACACAGACTATAGTAATAAAACATTAAAGAGGAAAGTGAATGGCAGTTCTATCAAGAAAAAGATGTTACTAACTCTTTTTCTGATCTACACAGACCTACTCTCAAAACATACATGTTCAAGACAGTACAGCATGTTAGTTATATGACATCAAGATGCTAGAGATCAACCCTCAGCAAGTTTGCCAACGACACCAAGCTTGGTGGCATGGTCAACACGCTGGAGGGAAGGGATGCCATCCAGAGGGACCTGGACAGGCTTGAGAGGTGGGCTTGTGCAAACCACATGAAGTTCAACCAAGCCAAGTGCTGGGTCCTGCACCTGGGACGTAGCAATCCCAGGCACAAATACAGGCTGGGAGGCGAATGGACTGAGAGCAGCCGTGAGGAGAAGGACTTGGGGGTGCTGGTGGATGAGAAGCTCAACATGAGCCAGCAATGTGCACTGGCAGCCCAGAAAGCCAACCGCATCCTGGGCTGCATCAAGAGAAATGTGGACAGCAGGTCTCAGGAAGTGATTCTACCCCTCTACTCTGCGCTCGTGAGACCCCACCCGGAGTACTGTGTCCAGCTTTGGAGTCCTCAGCACAGGAAGGACATGGATCTGTCAGAACAGGTCCAGCGGAGGGCCA
>KZ505941.1:524979-535161 GCA_002844005.1 Limosa lapponica baueri
AGTTCCAACCCCCCCTGCCATGGGCAGGGACGCCTCCTACTAGACCAGGTTGCTCAAAGCTCCATCCAGCCTGGTCTTGAATGGAGCCTTCACAACTTCTTTGGGCAACCTGTTCCAGTGCATCACCACCCACAGTTAAGAATTTCTTCCTAATATCTAATCTAAATCTCCCCTCTTTCAGTTTAAAACTGTTACCCCTTGTCCTATCGCTACACTCCCTGATAAAGAGTCCCTCCCCAACTCTACTGTAGGCCCTAGATGTACTAGAGCTTCTAAGTACTGGAAGGCTGCTATAAGGTCTCCCCAGAGCCTTCTGTTCTCCCGGCTGAACAACCCCAACTCTCTCAGCCTGTCTTCAAAGGAGAGGTGCTCCAGCCCTCTGATCATCTTTGTGGCCTGCTGCTGGACCCATTCCAACAGGTCCATGTCCTTCCTGTGCTGAGGACTTCAGAGCTGGGCGCAGTACTCCAGGTGGGGTCTCAACAGACCAGAGTAGAGGGGTAGAATCACCTCCGTTGACCTGATGACCGCGCTTCTTTTGATGCAGCCCAGGATACAGTTGGCTTTCTGAGTTGCCAGCACTCATTGCTGGCTCATGTTGAGCTTCTCATCCACCAGCACCCCCAAGTCCTTCTCCTCCAGGCTGCTCTCAGTCCATTCTCCACCCAACCTGTATCTGTGCTTGGGTATTCCCTGACCCAGGTGCAGGACCGTGCACTGGGCCTGGTTGAACTTCATGAGGCTCACAAGGACCCACTTCTCAAGTCTGTCCGGGTCCCTCTGGATGGCATCCCTTCCCTCCAGCGTGTTGACAGCTCCACACAGCTTGGTGTCATCAGCAAACTTGCTGAGGGTGCACTTGATTCCACCGTCCATGTTGCCAACAGAGATGTTAAACACCACTGGTCCAAGTACTGACCCCTGAGGCATGCCCATTAGTCACTGGTTTTTACTTGGACATTGAGCCATTGACCGCAACCCTTTGAGTGTGGCCATCCAGCCAGTTCCTTATCCACCGAGTGGTCCATCCATCAAAAACTTTCCAGTTTAGAGACCAGGGTATCATGCAGGACAGTGTCAAACACTTTGCATAAGTCCAGGTAAACGCCGTCTGTTTCATCTCCTCCCAAGATGTTGACTTCCAAGTTGATTCCCTCTGATACTTATGCTAGAAAAGCATAGGTGAAATATAGAAAGACAGCTTGAATGAAAAGTCAGATACTAGAGCACACGAGGTAGCTTGCAAAGAGAGGGCCTGTATATGTATTTTACTCCTTTTTTTTGTCGTCCTTTGATCTTTTGGTGCATATATAGTTTGAGGATACTTAAACTTCATAACTGGGTGTCAGCAATCAGATGTTCTGGTGCAACTCCTGCTGGAGATGACTTAGTACTTTACATTGTGTTTTACAGATAAAGGTGGGTGTTATTTTTCTTACTTGCCTTGAAACAGTTGTCATTTAGGTAAAGAGCTGTCAGTGTTCTATTTGCAGATCTATTGGTTGCACAATATAATACTATGACTATATACCCATACTGGCAAAAACTTCTGCTAATCTAAATGTAAAAAATCTACTACTATATGCTACTGTGACAGTATAAAAATATAGCTATAATAAAATACAGCCATAATAAAAAGAAATGTTGCTGTCTGTAAGTCTGAAAGCACTGTCATGACTTTGAGATAAAGAACACTAACAGTGATGACAGTTTAACTCTTGGTAGGAAATCTAGGATTTCTAACTTATTTTGGGACATTTTATATGCTGGATCTTTTAAACTTTTGATGGAAGATACGTATATATCTAATCTCCTGAGAAGTAATTAGTTATACTTTAGGATTATTTTTTAACATTTTGTTCTATTCCCCGAATCCAGAAATGTCATTCTGAACATTTTACCATGGTGAGGTATAGCTTCCTCTGCAGAGCAGAGGCACTGCTTATGTGATTGCTATTTACCCTTGTGAGACCATTTCTATGCAGGGCTGTATCTTTATGGTATCACTGGTGCAGCTAATGTAAGCCTCTTGACAGTACTACTGACCTGTTATTTAAAATATATATCTGTATCTCACAAAATGAGTGAGATACACTCAACAAATCTATGATTCTATGAAAGGATTTTGTGTTGAACACCTTTTTTGCACAGATCAGGTGCCTACACTGAACAAATATTAATCTCCCTCTCTACAGTGGCTAATAGTTTATCATCACCCTAATGTAAAAGGTGATACAGTGAGTTAGAAAGAATGGAGATTTTGGCAAAAGCCACTTGCTTATGGTATTTTGTAGTAACGTATGAGTACACGTCCCAGAAGCCTGTAGTTAATGAAATAGACTTATCATCACCTGCTTTCCCACAACTGTAGGAGGCTTAGTCAGTTTAATTTTATTGAATCAATTTTGTGTAGTGATTGGTTTCCAGGTAAGTAGCAGCGGGTCATAAATCCAATGCTCAGCTGTAGAAATGGAGCAGTGTAGGACCTGCGGTCCCTTAGGACTTTAGCTGGGGGTTTGTGGTAAATCTTGTATGAGCAACCTATTTCCACACAGCTCATCAACTACATCATCTCTCTGCCTGGGAAATAGAAATTAAAATCAGCCTTAGTAAATACAATTATTGTTCAGAGATTTTTTAAATAACGAAACAGATGCTATAATGAGTGTGATTACATTGTTTCCTATGTGCACATGCATGACCAGCGGTTCCCTATACAATTGAAATCTTGAATGAAATGAGAACTGTGTCCCACTCATCCTCCTTTTTTGTGATTTTTCAGTAGACGAATGTTGGAGGACAGTTTTCAGGCTGGAAATATACTTACAATACAGAACTTAAGAAAGGCCTGATAGGACTAAAAACATACCGGCTGTCGCATACTCTTGAATAAAGCATTCCCTCTGATGATGGTAAATACGTGCTAGTGCCACCAGAAGCAAGATGTTTTACACCAGTTAAGAAGGTCAGATATTGACCTTGTACTCAGCAATGTCACAGAGGAACTTTACATCTAACTATGCTTTTTTCTCTGACCCATATGAGCATTATAGTTCAGATTTCCTCATCTTGAGGTAAGCCACCTGTCAAGCTGAAAATGGAAAAGCAAGGCTAAATCTGTATGTAATTAAAGTGGGACAAAATCAAAGTTTCTACAACTCATGAGAGAATGTGCAAGGGGAAAATGAATCCAACTTCAAAAACTTCACTTCATTTTTTTGGGGGGGGGGGGGGGAGGAGGGAGGAAGGTTTCCACTGCACTGCATTCTTATTTAAAACAAACATCTACTACACATATAATATGTTTTATGCCCAAATGTCACTGTACTCCAGGTACTGACCTGAGGCTACTAAATAGCTTTTTGGTGCTCATTTGAATGTCTAAGTGGCAGACATTTTGGACTATCTTGGCCTAGCTGTTCAAGCATATTAATCATTACTTTAGGTGTCAAAGAACACGTAAAAGTTGTATTTTGTCTCCATGTGCTGCCTTACTAAGAAAATGATGTATATGTATTTTCAAAAAGCAGTAACAGAAAACAGAAGGTTCTTTCTGATTTAATTAATGCATGTTTCCTTTGGGGATTCATAGATACAAAATCAAGCTTAGTCACAGATTACAATGAGCCATACTACCTGTATTGGTGTACTGAAGGGCATGAATTACTAACTTTGACAGCTTTAGATAATTCTGCAGCTTTCTGTCTTGATTGTCAATGACTGTTGAAATGGCAGAAAGGGAGAATCCCAGGATTCCTGAGGGGCATTTGATCAAATGAACTTAGAGTATATTGTCTTTTATATGATATCTCTTCTAGAGTCTGTGAGACAACTGCTTTCAGTTTTGAGGCATCAGCATAACAAAGATGTTGAAGAACCTGAATACAGCAAGGGCCACCAAGGTGGTCAAGGGCTGGGGCAGAGATTCTGGGAGGAGGATATGAGGGAGATGGATTTGTTCAGCTTGGAAAAGGGGTGGCTTTTGGGAACCAGATGGTAGCCCTCCAATGCTGCGGAGGAGGTTACCGAGAAGACAGAGCCACACTCTTTGCCAAGATGCACAGCAGGTGATAGATCGTAAACTAAAAGAGGGAAGGTTTCTAGCTGGATATAAGGAAAGTCACTGTGGGGGTAATGAAGTAGTAGAAAAGGTTTCCCAGGGAGGTTTTAGTACATCCATCTCAGGAGGATTTAAAAACCCAACTAAACAAAGCCCGGAGCATTCTGATCTAAATTCAGTATTGACCATGATTTGAGCAGGAAGCTGGACTTCTGGCATCCCTTCCAACCTGAGTGATTGTATGTTCTCTGGGATGACAGAAGAAAGATTTACACAGACAGAAATATTTCACATTCTCATACTCTTCTCCCTGTGGGCAAAAATTTAAGTGGTCAAAGAAAGTGTTATGGAAGTTTTATAAAGCTTTGAAAGTTTGATGTGTAAGTCTGTGTACTAGATTCCTCTGCATCTAATAAACTTTAATTTTGACATTAAAGCTGTATGTGATTTATAAAGGAGCTGTCAGAAAGTTTAGAATTTGTCAGAAATTGTCTTGGATGCCTGCTATAACTGGCATAGCCTTACTTTTTCACTGTTGTTAGTATTCCGTGTTTGCTTCCACTACAATTGTAGTAGAATCCAATTTTCAGCCTTTCTTGTAAATCTCTTTTCAGAATTTTGAGCGCAAGAGCTAAACTGAGGAGCTGAATCAGTTCATATCACAGTTAAACACCTCATCAGTTTAAGATTACTTTGACAATTACATTTAGACCACTACGTTAAATTTGAGGGATGTATATCTGATGAGAGTATTGATGGCTATGTCTTAAAACTGTTATGACATATTGATAGAGTGTTTTCAAATGCCACAGAAATAATTTCACTGAAGTCAACAGACAAAGATTTATCTTAGCTGTGGATCTGCAGACATAAATCAAATTTGTTCTCATTTGACTGCTGTCAAAGTTTCACGTCCTTGTTAATTAGAAGGTAATCAATCTTGAATGTCCCAATCATTAGAAAACTGTAGAAAATGTTACAAAACCCATGAACAGTTGCTGTGCTTACCTAAATGGATAACCGGCAGTCTGCACTACACATGGTCTAGCCATCTGTAAAAGCCAGTAAGAACATGTCTTATTAGGTTTCTCCTGCTGCAGGCAGCCACAAATCTTGTCTTATTAGGAAAGAATTTTCAAAATGTATTTTTTGGAAACTATGTTGTTTTCTTGCTTTTGCTTCTTTTAATCTCTCAGGGTTTGGGGTTTTGTGTTTTGGTTTGGTTTTTTGGCTTTTTTTTTTTTTAGTGCTGTAGTTGTAGTTACTATAACATCATAGAACCAGATCTGTAACCAAAGCCAGATAAGTTTGCTTTTTTTTTTTTAATTCCACTGTCTCATCTCAGAACCAAATGGAGATATCTAAGTGTTGAGTCAAGGTGATAAGCAGTAAAATCTTTCTTATGTTGCACACAGAAGATGGAATCTTTTCAGAACTTCTTACGAAGGTATTTTCTCAGTGGTTTTAGGTTTTTTAATATGCAGATGACATAAGCTCAATTCTATAGAATTAAAATAACTATAGCTCCCATCCTAAAGACTGGCCACTCTGAGTTTCAAATTGTAGGTTTTGTCTGAAGATTTTCATATAAATATCTTATTGTGCTGTTCATTAGTTGGTTTCTTTCCCTGCAATAGAAACCTGAAAGAAGATAAATTATTCTGCCATTAATAGCTGGAATACAGTAGAACCAGAATTTTTTATATATCTGGAGATGTAAAAGTAGTTTGAATGTTCTCTTGTTCTTTTTTTCATTGCAGTATTTTGTGTATGAAGCCACCATTCAGCAATGCTCTCATGGGAAACCTAGAGAGCTCTAAATGTGATTGTGTGAAATTACTGGAGCTCTTCCAAACACGAAAACTTTAATTGGCTTAAGTTTCAAAAAAAACAGCATAACATTTTAAGTGGAAGATTTTTAATCATTCCTCCTGCTGCTGCATATTGTCTGTCCAGTTAGCATCAAAAATACCTGATGTATGAAATATTTCCTTCCATTTCTTATGAACCTAGCAAAAACAAGTGTAACATTTCATTTTAAATATCTTATTAGTATTAATTTGTTTAGGATTTCTTATAGTTACATTAATCACAGTGGTAGTTATATTTGGTAAATTGGTGCATGGCATATGTCCTTCACATGGTATTTACTGTGTTTTAGAACTACCTCAGTTATTAAAAAATTTTCTACTAGAAGAAAAAATAAAATAATAACACTGAAACACCTTTTACTTCATCCTTACTTGTTTTCCTACGTCTTTTGCAATATCTGTGAATGAGCAAAACTGACAGCATTTGAACTATGCATTATTTTTCATAGATCAATGAGAAGTCATGTAAATAGCTCCTGTCAACAACTTCTTGGAGACTAAACAAAGCATTCACAAAAAGCTTGCAACTATTGCTCTACAGTAGCTAGATGTAGAAGAAAACAAGTCTTGGTGAGTTAGCATGGAGAGATACTGAACTGTTGTATACCTCCAGGTGCTTCTCAAGAAGAAATGACCATTTCAGGAAACGAAAGAATGTTAACTGTTGTGTATTTGCTATGGGCACACCTGGAAAATAAACTCTTACAAACAAGAAACTGTTGTATTTTCCTTTTTATCTGGAGATGGATCCAGAAAGGGGAGACCACAGGAGAAAACAAAAATTCTGTGGGGCTTGGAAGCAAAGCCACATCTGGACTCAAATTTTAGGTTTCTTAGAGGCTGTTTTGGGGCCTTATGTAATAAACCTTTCTTGTTTTCATAGATGGCTTTTGTTGGGTTACATTTGCATTAGACTCATGTTGTGGCAAAGACTGTATCTTCAGGGCTTTATCCTTTTTTTTTCAGATCATTTTGTTAGGTTTTAAGCTGGTTAAAGTCTGCTTTGCAAACAGTATTGAGAAAGACAAAGTGTGTAAAGGTGAGCTTGCATAGTGCCTATCGTGTATGTCAGATACAAAGAGACAGAAAATCGTGTGCATTTCTCATTTTCCTATTTCTTCTTTTCTTACTTACTTACTTTCTTTCTTCACAAACACAGATGCGATGTCGTAATCCTGTTGGAGCATCCTAGTAACAGAACTACCATTTATAATTCATAGTGACGAATCAAACACAGCAGGAGAGACAGATGATGTTTCTGTTCTTGTAAAATATCCTCTCTCAAAAAGATGAATGCCCACTTGAGATCTTACATGCTCCTTGCTCAGCAGTGGCATAGAGCAGCAGGAAGAAAGATCATAACTAATCAGGCACTCCTGAAAGTTAGTCCCTGCCCAACTCTTGCCTAGGCATTTGATTTCGACAGGAGGCCAAGGCATGTGAAGGTTTTTAGTTTTCTGAGGCCTAAGTGTTCTTCCTTTAAAATCAATGGATCTCCAATAAAGGCTTCAACAGGATCAGTTCTAGGTTATGACAAGTGCTTTTGGAAATCTTAACTGTTAATTTCAGCAATTCATAGCTGAAGAGTGTCATAGCTGCAAGAAAATAGTGTATTTAAGAGAATGACTGCTCTTTTAATGATAGTGTTGTTTTAGCTGTGGTGATCTAAGGACAGACAGGAGACAAAATATATAGAGAAATCATGTCTCTAATTAGAACAGGTAATTTAGTAGAAAAAATACACAAACTTCTAAGCATCTGAGCTTGAGATAAAATTATCTTGAGATAATTTTAATAATAGAAGATTTAGAAGAGTGGGTGTTAACTGTTACAGGATTACATAATATATTAAGGGGGCAAAAGAAAGTTTTCAGTCGCATGAAGTCTAACAAAGAAGAAGAAAATTCCTGACTAAAATAATTTAGAATGGCACTTGGGATGTGTTTTCATCACCTGTTTAAGCCTACTGATGACTGTGCTACTTCTGGGGCAGGTATTCCTTGTTTATGTGACTGCAGGTTTAGATGGTCTTTGTTTTGTCACGAAGACGGTGAAATGAAGTTAATAAATTAGACAGATTTCAGTGAAAAAGGTTAAATGAAAAGAAAATTTCTGGAACATGGAGTGTCACAAGGGAGAGAACTGAAAGCTGTTATCCCTCATGGAGCGAAAGAAATTTATAATTAGGCTCTGTGAAATGAGGAACTCAGCAGAGGTTTGGAAAAGACTGTAAAAGATCATAAAATAAATGTGTCTTGACTGAATTGGTGTGTTTGGTTTCAGCAGAAGTGTGAATTTTGTTTAACAGGCTCATCTTTTTTGTATGTCTTCCTTGAAAATCAGGTTGAGAGGTAAAAATAGAGGACTACTTTTGAGACAATATTGCATAGGATTAGGATGTAATTTTCTAAGTCTTCCTCTAGACTGCCAGGGAAGAGTCAGTTGCTAAAGGCACTTTAGTGGCAGATTTCCTACCACTGTTACTTCATAGGTTTTATTTCTTTTTCATGTATTTAGAGCTTAATCACATCAGAATATTCTTGCAAGAATGTAAATTTATTGAACTTTTAGTTACTCTTTTATTAATGACAGACAATGAAATTATGTTACAAGCTGGTGTGACAAATGAACATGTAATGGGCATAAAAATTAAGCAATGTTAAGGCTGATGAATTATAGTAACTGTTATTTAAAGAGATTCATCATCATTAAATTTCCTGAAATATTTCATAGTTTCATATTTCAATATTCAATATTTCCTGAAATATTTCATATTTTTTCTAGTGCAAGCAGCAAATTATTTAATTTCTTAATTCCGTTCTGGTCAACTATGCTGCTATAAGGGTCATTTACTATTGTCATGAGAATAAATTTATTGATCGTAATCACAAACGCTATGTGTTACTTGAATTCTAGATACAAATGAATAGGGTGTTTTCATTATACCAAAGAAGCTAGATAACCCATGTCTCAATTTCTTTAGTGTTTGGTGACTATGTGCAGCAGTCTCGCCTAAAAGGGGCAGAACTGAGGAGCAGAGCTCAAGGGGTTGTAGTGAATGGGGCTACGTCTGGCTGATGACCAGTCACCAGCGGTGTTCCTCAGGATTCAGTTCTAGGGCCAGAATAGGGTTCAATATATTTATCAATGATCTGGATGCAGGAGTTGAATGCACCTTCAGCAAGTCTGCTGATGATACCAAAATGGTGGGTGCTGTTGACTCTCTTGAGGGAGAAGAGGCCTTGCAGAGGGATCTAGACAGATTGGACCACTGGGATATGATTAACGGGATGAAACTTAACAATTCCAAATGCTGGATTCTGTGCCTAGGGTGAAATAACACCAGGCACAAATATAAATTGGGAGAGGGGTAGCTGAAGAGCAGCCCTGCAGGAAAGGATCTGGGGGTGCTGGTTGCCGTTAAGCTCATTGACAGTCAGCAGTGTGCCCTGGCAGCCAAGAGGGCAAACCACATCCTGGGGTGCATCAAACAGAATATCACCAGCCAGTCAAAAGAGGGGATCATCCTGCTGTATTCAGCATTGGTATGGCCTCACCTTCAGTACAGTTCTGGGACACACAATTTAAGAAGGTCCTTGAATGTGTCCAGAAGAGGGCAACAAAGCTGGTGAAAGGCCTGAAAGCAACGTCCTGTGACGAGTAGCTGAGGACTCTGGGTTTGTCTAGTTTGGAGAGAAGGAGGCTGAGGGGCAACCTCATTGCTCTGTACAGCTTCCTGAGAAGGGGAACTAGAGAGGGAGGTGCTGGGCACTTTTCTCTGGGATCCAGTGATAGGATGTGTGGGAATAATTCAAAGCTGTGCCACGGGAGATTTAGACTGGACATTAGGAGGCATTTCTTTACCAACAGGGTGGCCAAACACTGGAACAGGCTCCCTAGAGAGGTGATCAATGCCCCAAGCCTGTCAGTGTTTAGGAGGCATTTGAACAATGTGCTTAATAACTGTTATGGTTTGAGAAACCCCATAACAATTTATTGTCATTTAGACAATTATTCTATCACCCGATGACCCCTCCCCACCCAGAAAGGGGAACTGGGGAACACAAAGAAACACAAGGGTTGAAATATAAAGAGATTTCATAGGATAAGACTAAATAATTAACAATAATACCAAAGAACCAGTATTGATCCCGACACTAATGTAAGATATACAAGGATTACACTCAGCCAGTTCTATCAGGGGGAAGCTGCGCACTCCCAGCAGGGACAGCAAATGTCGGACACTGCGAG
>KZ505941.1:535661-558516 GCA_002844005.1 Limosa lapponica baueri
ATTCTATTCTATTCTATTCTATTCTATTCTATTCTATTCAGCATTCAGCTGTCACTCTCTTAGATTAATAACCACAAAGTTATAAAAATCCATAGGTCAATCAAGGCGAGTAATTTAGTGAATGCACTGTATGTCCTGGAGCACTTCAGGACCTTGCTATCTGTCCAGGAAATCTGTGAGAGGCCCTTTAGCCCTGCAACTGCCTGGAATAAGGCTTATAGTATTTAAGGATCTGCTATGGTTCTCAAACCAGGACAGGGTCTGATGAACTTAAGCAGAAAAATGGAAAATGTTCCCCTGCCCACATGAGGTAGTCTTGAAAAGTTTCTTTTGCTGGTAAGGCAAAACTTAGCTACCAGGTTATGTTGTGTCTTGGATCCTACCTCCTAACTGAAAATTTTGCTCCTATCTCACCTACTCAGGACATTGTACATCCTAGCTTGCAGCCTAGGACCTGTTCCTTCTCTCACTTCACCCTTCAGATGCTGCATTTCCTTCTGCCATGCATCTGTGACATCGGGCTTTTGTCACTGCCCTTGCTTGACTCTGAGTAGAAGGGGATCCAATTGTCTGTGTCTCAGTTTCAGATCTGACATTTGAGGACAGAAGTGTGATATTTTTCAGGGAGACAGTCACTTCTCACTTCAAGAAATGTTTGAAACTGCTGTTCTTAAGCTCACAGCAATTAAAGACAATTCCAAGCTGAAAAAAAAGAAATATGAGATTTTGTGCTGGCAAATTCTAAGGAACAGGCCTTCACCAAGACTGCAGGAAAACAGTATCAGAATAATCTAAACTGTCTGTTCTAATCAGTATTCAGGTTGCCTTGATCTTGTATTTGCTGGAGAAAGGCTCTTTCTCCAGCATAGCAGTTTCAGTGCTTAGGCTGTATTCATTGGCTGACTGTGGAATAGTTAGCCCATAATGGTAGTTTACTAACTTTCCACAACAAATACTAACACCGTTTTAAGAAGAGTAAGTCCACCTGCCTCTAAAACTACATCTTGGTATATATTTTTACTAATAAATAGCCTTGGGAGAAAATTAATTGACTTTAAGATTTAAATGACTTAAGATTTAAATTGAACTTAATCCCATTGCTACTTGACAACCACATTAAAGCAGTTATCTAGCCTTCTACTAGTTAGGTTTTGCAACTTTTCCTTTTGTGAGTAACCTAACAGGAGCATCCTCCCTGCACCTCCAGGGAGGTGATTAAAGAGATGGAGCTGGGCTCTTCATAGCTCTGCTTGGTGGGAGGATAAGAGGCAGTGGGCACAAACTGGAACAAAAAAAGGCTCAGGCTGGATGTAAGGAGAAACTTTTTCCCTGTGAGGACAGTGCAGCAGGTGGAGCCAGGACACAGAGAGGTTCTGCCATCTCCCTCATTGAAGGCTTTCAAGCTCCAACCAGATAAAGCTCTGAGCAACCGGATCTAAGCTAAGTGGCCTTGCTGTGGACAGGATATTGGACTAGAGACCTCTGTGGCTCCTTCCAAACTGAATTTCCTATGACCTTGTGAATGCTACGAAATCCCATCTTTCCTGAGATGCCTTAGGCTTCATTCAGTAGCAAAATCTAAAATCTTGGAGTGTCTGCATCAGACCCTATCTGAACCTGTAGCTTCCTTTGTCCCTACTCCTAGGGGAGAAAATCTTACTTCTTAATTGGGAAGAGGGACACAAGACGGTGGCAAAGGAGACTGAAGAACTGCTAGGCTTATCATCACTTCTCTTCCATTTTGTTGTGATTAGGGGAATTTTAGCTGCAACATTTTCTCTTAAAACTTTGGGGTAGTTGATGCACTTGTAGCTACATTGCCAGGAAGCCTTAAGCCAGTCTTTCTCCTCCTTCTTTCCTACAAACAAGAGCTAGCAAATAGGTTTACTCAGTCCTGTGAATTCAGGGCTGGCTGAAAAGGAACCTTCTGTTGTACAGCAGTTTGTTTTGGGGCCTTTTGTGTCCTTTCTTTCCTGTCCTGGAATGGGGATGAAGGCCCAACTTGATCTTCTAACTTTTCTGAAGCCAAAATGGGACTTTGAGAATTTCTGTGAGCTGTTCCCCCACTAACTGGGTAGAAGGAAATAATGTAAATGTGGACTGATGCTGAGGAACAGAGAATCAGAGACCTTTTTGTCCTTCCCTCTTTTTCCTGGGAAAGTTTGTGGTCTTTGCTCTTGGTCTCTGAGCATTACCAAGTCTGATGTTATTTGCAATATCCAACAGGTTTTACGGTTAATGTTTTGCTGCAGTTCCAGTCCCAGACAGCAATATGTGGCATTATAATTTATACTAAAGCTAGGAGAATGCTAAGGGAAAGACTGAAAAAGAACAAGTAGCTTGACTCTTTTGTCCAAACTGAAGTATTACAATCACATAATCATACTGGAAACATGACTCTGCATTTGAAATACATTTAGGAGTGAAATGAAAGGGAGGGACACAGGATGACCTACTATTTGGTAGTGACACCCAAGTCCTGCATCACGGTTACATGGATATTCTCATCTGCAAGAAAATGGCCAGGTCTTCCTTCTTTGAGGAGCTGTCTCCTAAAAAGCGGGAATCACATTTAAATATTTTGCTTCTGTGGATTAGCTATTACAGAAACATTTTTATGTAAACTTCTTTTATCCAGCGGATTTTAGAGTGATTTTTTTCTCAGGGTAAAGATTATTTTTTTGCTGTAGTAGCAAGTTATTTCTCAGAGCCTCAACAAAGGGCATTAGAAGGTAGCCACATATTTTTAGCTCTATATCCCTTGGGATCTGATGGTTTTGTGAATTATTTCAGTTCTCAAAGAGCACATCTTTCTAGGGGTTAGACATGTACTGGCCCATCCTGTTCTCTGTAATTTGACCAACAAGGCACAAAATGATGATGATGACTCAATGATCTTAAAGGTCTTTTCCAACTTAAATGGTTGTATGATTCTAATATGGAAAGGCAACTGACAGCTGAAGTCAATTCCTGGAGTTACAGCTGTTGGGATAAGCTTATGCTTATCAACATGGTGATGAATGGAGAATGTGAGGCTGCTAACAGGATACTTATGCCTGTGAGAGACCCCCACATATGGATTGTTCAGATCCATGTCTTCCACTCTAGTCTACCTGTCCAGAAATCAAGGTCTGTCACCAGCATTGAAAATCTGTGCAACATTAGTAGAACTAGAACTAGCAGAATTCTGTGTCAGCCAGCAGGCACCATATGAATTTGATTAATAAAATCCAGGGGCACAGTAGGCCATTCTTAGATTATCCCTCTTACTTCACTGGAGGAGCATTATAATATTACCTGCTGAAGGGTAGATATATATACCCATAAGGAACAGACAGTACAATTTTTTTTTGCAGTTGTTCGTAGCAGCACAACTCAAATTTAGGGTTTCTTTAGTGTGTTGTGGTATATCCTGTTCTGTTCTACCTTGGGCACGTACAAGCCCAAGCACCTGGTGGTAACTATGTTAAGCTTGACAGTCTAAGAAAGAAAAAGCTGTCTTTCAGATTGTGGGGTGTTTTGCTGTACCAAATAAATCAGCATTTGCAGGAATTGTCTGTTATATGCATTGGCACTCGTGTGGTCCTCACAGACCCAGAGGCATTTCATAATAGGTACACTATGCTCTAACTATGCTTGCTTCTTTCTCGCATACATTGTGTACTAGTGCAACCCAGAAGAGTGTGGTGGTGTTGCCTTGGGCTTTTTCCACGAGAGAATAGTGCTTGTGACTTGATTTTTCATTTTGGTGATGGAGAAATTTCAAAAGAAAAATAAATTTCAACTATCATTTGGGCACTTAATCTTTTTTTTTTCTTTCAGTTTACCATTCACTCGATTTTAAATTTTCAGTACTTCTGCTGGCTCCACTCACTCTTTTTACTTATCTCCTTTTTACCTACTAGAAAGAACTTGTAGAGCTTTAAAAGGAAAAACATGGGAGAAAGCTTACAGTTGTCTGTAAATGTTCAGTGGCTTCAGAATGAAATAGAACAATTTTTGTGTTTCATCTCAGAAAAAGTCCAAAGAGCATAATTATTCAGCCTGGAGGAGTTTGAAAGGAGAATTTTTAAACAGGACCAAAAAAAGTGCAAAAAGGAAGTGCATTGCTAAAATTATAAGCTTTAACTAAATTTTAGCTCTGTGTCTTCCTATATACAAGTGATAACGACACTTTTAAGAAATTACTGTTTTATCCAAGCTGTTCCCATAGGGAGGACAAGTTCTACATTTGGATAAAGACACAGGGCCAAATTCTCATTTTAAGTCTACATGTTACAAATTTTGCTGTGACTTTTTTTAAGGTTAGAAGAGTGGAAAAAATAGTACCAGTAAATACTCATCCTAGCTGTAGTTCTCACTAAAAATAAACACTGAAAATAAGACAGATTATTTATTCAAATTGTAGAAACAAGTGCTCATAATCTGGTTTAACATTTATTTTGCTCTCTTAAGCTAATGAACATGAGCAGTTGGAACAATTCCTATTAAACTGGGAAATAATAATGGCAGTTTAACCACTCAAAATGTAGCCAAGAGGACACAAAACATGTTTCAAACTGGAACTACTGTTGTGTCTCCTGCTCTGTTCCTTACGCCTTGCAGCTAACAGAGGACTTTTATCCCTGGATATCCCTGGGTCCTGGTCACGCTGACAGCCCATGCAGGAAGAGCTCTTCCAGAAGTGATGTAGGCAGAGAGAAGGTCTCAAAGCCACCTCTGTGTCCATCCTCCTCATTCTGTTCCGTTCCACTGGAGTCCTCCTGTTCCACATTTCATCAGCAATTGAAATTAAAATATTTGTGGCAATGGCACATGAAACAGGGAACCTGGGCAGGTGTATTAGGTGGGTAGGTAGCAAAAAAGAGCTTTTATCTGTAAACGAAGTTTGTCCAATCTGGGCATTTTGGGGATAGCAAATCCCAACCCTACTGTTACTTACTTTTTACTCTAGAGAGAATTGTGCTTTAAAAACAAAAGCTTTTCTGTCAAATGAATATGCCAGGGTTATTAAGCCATGTTTGCATTACACAGTGCAAAAGGTGCAGACTAGAACAAATCAATAATGAAAGAATTACCCCCTTCTTTGTATTTCCTCATTGCTTTTCTGCCTAATTAAAGAGGTGTTGAAGGAAAGTAGTTGTTACTTCAGTAACCTACTTTTAAAACAACCAAGGAATAGTTTTTAATTTGCTGGGAAAACTATAACAAAGGAGCAAGCCTTAAAAATGTTTCTTGGGCTGTAAGTGTGGTATGTCTGTAAAGGCCTCTTCGTTGTTCTGATGGTTTACTGGGTCATACTTGACCTTTCCAAGGTCTTGCAGATATGTTAGCTGGAGCTGCAAGTACAATCAGAAACACTACTAAATGTAGTACTTCATGTACGAATTATCTGCTAATGGGCTCATGTGAAGTCCCAGACCACAGGAATGTGAACTGAGACTTTTTATATGGGTCACCATAACCTCACTGCAGGCATCCCAGACACCACTAGCAACTATGTTAATAATTACTTTGACATCTCGCAATAGTGACAAATAAAGCTTTCAAAATACTGATATCTGATGTTCTTAACAGCTGCATCAATTAGCATGGTAGGGCTGGGATATCTCTCCTGGTGATTATGATGGCTGCTGACTGAGCAGGGTCCTGATGTTTCTCCTGAGGTGCTGGCTGAGGAGACGCACCTTTTCCTGCTGCTCCATGCCCGAATTGCTTCACGGGCTCTTGCATGGGAGCAGGCTTGACTGCAGCCCCACAGCATGAGCAGCAGGCAGGCATGCTGCGGTCACAGGGGGACTGTACCCTTCACGACACATAAAATGGAGCAGAATGATTGAGATCAGCATCTGAGTAGGAAAACAGAAGTCGTGTAGCCTGGCGACCTTTGTTTTACTGGGGCAATTGTTTATGTGGGTGAGGTGTTCTTACAGCCAAGGACCGTTCAGCATGGACCTGTTCTGTTGGTGCATGTTGATTATTCGGGTTTTGTTGAGGAAACTCAGCAGGAGGAACGGCTCCGTTTCGTGGGCCTTGGGCCTGCAGCAGGTTCCCTTGCCCAGCTGAGGCTGGAGCACTGGCAGCTCCACACGCCCAGGACTCGGTCATCACATGGGGCTGTTTCATAGAGAAGACTGTGTGACTCCAGCAAAGGGGTATTTTATGAAGCTGCATCTTCTGGGATGCTTCAGTGGTTTGGACAGTAGGAGCATGAATCTCCATTTGCTCCACAGACAAAGCTTCATGTATGAAAATGCCAGGGTTTGCTCCCTCTTTCTTCTTTGGTTCATCTATGTATTTCTTTTGACTAATGTTTAAATGCTATCTTCAGATGTTTCAAAAGATTTTCACATAGATTGCCCTAAGATTTTCAGAGGGTTTTGCATAACTAAGTAATAACTTTCTAATGACACATTTTGGCCTACTATATGTAGGAAGAATTATTTCCAAGAAATAATTCTGCTAAACCTTCTCCTATTTCTTTTGCAAGAATTTCTTTTCTGTCTGGGATAAAGGAATCTGAATTATCTCATGCACCGGCCCAAGAGGCAGACTAAACCATGAGAAGTGGCTGTTCTTTGTAGGAAGTAAGCCCATAATTGATCCTGATTATAGTGTCCAACTGTGGAAGCCACCCAAGAAGAAAGATACATGGCTCCCAGCTCTGCAGATAAAAGCCTACTGGCCACAAATTATGTCCCAAGTTACACTCTGTGACAAAAGAGTTCACTGGTGTCTCTTAATACTGCAACAGCTGTTTTAGTTACTGCCTGGACCCCTTTGCTCCTTTACTTGTGCAGCTGTATTTAAGTTACAGAGGAACAGATATTTCATATCCTCTCATAAAAGGTTAGTGCCAAAAAAACACTCTGCATCCAAAAAAATGATGAAAGGACATAGTTCACCTGTGTTCTTAGTGGGGGAAAAAAAAAAAAAAGGTTACTTTTTTAAAAACGAGAAGTCTCTGGAACATTCTGAGATCTCCACCTATTCCCATTTGCCCTGTGGTATAGGAAATGAAGCTGATGGTGCTGACAGGTCACCTATGGAATACAAGGAGACTAAATGTTTGAACAGTTAATTGAAGAAATATTATGAGCTTTTTGAAATTGTTTGTTGATATTGCTGTTAAGGAAAAAGAAAATCACGAATCTGGATGCCCTTTCAGTTAATATTAACCATCTGTCTGATTTGGTCTACTTCTTTTCTGGCAGGACTTTTACTTTTGTGGTTCTTTTCCTTTTCTTTCTGATTATGAAGCAATTCCCAGTGGCATGTTAGAAATCACCACTCTAAATGCTGACAATTGTTCTGGGGTTAGCTTCAAAGGCTTGTAAAACCCACCATGTTAAGTCTAAGTCTGAAGCTGGCATAGTCACTGGCTCCAAATGACTAGTTTGTGTGCAAGATGTCCTCCATTGTGAACACCCTGTAAATTCTTTTAACACAGGAATGCTTGTCAAATGCAAATCAAAAAGCTCAGTCCTTGGGACACCACTCCTAAGAGGGAGGGGAGCTTGCTGAGGACCCAGCAGAATAGCATGGGGTGGTTGGAGATCCACAATCACAACTGGTGAAGGTGGAGGAGGCCAGAGGTTCTTTGTACCAGTAAATGGTTGCCCTGAAGATAAGCAGTGGCAGATACGGCAAATGGTTGTCACAGCTGTACATGAACTGACTGGAAGGCAAAGCAAAAATGCATAAGGCTGTTCCGTGGATAGGTTAGCGTCTCTGCCTAAAAGACCTGGTTTCTTTTGCATGTTATTCTGCTTGCCTTGTTTTCATGGGGGTTTGCTGGGAAGAGACTAGAATTTGACCCATCACCTCTTGCGTGCACTTTTTAGTCACAAAGAAAACCTAAACAGTGTGTACAGGAACAAGAACTGGGTTTAAATTTGCATCCTAGTGAACCAACAGCCGTTTTGCCTACAGCTGAAGCGGTACTCTGAATGTGAATCTATATACTGCTGAAAGTGAAAGGAGGAGACTTTTTAATCTAGTGCTGCAGGGTTTCTTAAGGCCTATTAGAAAATTTGAAACTCAAACCTATTAAGAAAAAAATGCACACTGAGGTAAAGAAAATAACCTATTCACACAATAATTCATTTAGAAATACTGTTGTTTTTTTCTGTTCTGAAACTAGAAATCTTTATCCTCACTGTGATGTTGAGGACAAGCTGAGGTAAGATGCCTTTCATAACCATTATGGATTTATTACCTATTTGTCCTTTGGATCTATCTTGGACACAATTCCCAACCATGCTGCTCAGAGTATGATTTTTAAGCACAGGTTGTCTATGTTAGGACCTCTGTTGATTTTTGCTGCCTTTTCAGTATCTGTATGCCAGAGAAAAAAAATCAATAAGCATCTTATTAGTGTGCTTGGTTGTTCCAGTGGATGGCTGAAGCTTTTTGGTGCTACTGAGACTACCTTTCTCTCTTTAGTGTCAAATACCAGTGACCAAAGTAGAATAAAAGGTAATGGTCGCTTTGTTTTTCAGGTAGTCTTCAAGGGTACACATCTTTTCATTTTGCAGCATCTCTAGGTGACTGGGGTACTTCACCTGTTTCCATTAATATTAAGAGAAAGTCTGTTTCTTCCTTCAGTGGAAGCAAAGCTCAGTCATTAATTGCAGTTCTTTGAAACCAGTGTCTAATGCCTTTTTGTTTTGTCTTTTTACCTTTTCCTACTTCTTTCTGTTACAGAAATTAATTAGGTATTAATATTCTATTATTCTCCGGTCTTTTGCTACATTCATTTTCTATTTACAAAATTCAATGTGTGGTTTCGGCACACTGGAACCATCAGTGGAAAGACTTAGTTAATAATATTCAGAGAATATTACAAACAAAACCAGGGAAATATTTCACTATGAGACAGACTGAAGTAAGCTGACTACTTAATTCGGCCAGTGCCAACATTTTCAGAAGTATGTTTATTGCAACACTGGTGTTTTTCTCATCTATTTTCATCAAAGGGTTTGAATCTTTACTTAACTGTACATACAGAAGCATGAATGGATAATTCTTTTTTTTAAAAGCAGGAGATTGTGTAAAATGTTAGTATTGGACATGATGTGTGACCATAGCAAAGTCAAATGTGACTGACTCTCTAGTGCTTGACATGGTGTAGTAGGGTTTCTGTTATTTATGCACGTCAAACTTTAGTTTCCAATTCTAACAAACTCATGTCATTTTAGTTCTGCTTTGAATGAGCGAAAAACGGAACTTTCCATTCTACTCTCATTTGGTAGTAACACTGGCAATTAAAGAATAAGACACCAGCCACAAACAAAGAAGCAGTTCCTGCCTTAATGAGTTTGTGGTCTGAATTCAATAGGCCTGATGGTCACCAGCTGTTTTACAGCATTGTACTTGTATTTTCTTCTTAAACTGAACTTCCTTGTGAAATGTAGTTCCACTGGCTTGAGGAGGTTTTCTCCTAGTTTTTACGGAGATCAGAATTAGGGTCTGTATGTGACTTATATTTATATAAATTTGTGAAGACTTATTTACTATATGCCTGTCTTAAAAACCAGATGCTTTCACTTCTTCTGCCCACAGAAGTCTCCACTACTGGTGGTCATTTGGGAATTCCTCTATTTGAAGAAAACTAGCGCAGGGAGTTCTTGAGCATAAATTATGTTAATGAAGATTTTTTTTTTATGCTTTCTGCATAATGTCTTTCCTACAAAAATGGCATTTCTGATGGGTACCATGTTTCCCCACATATTTGCAGAAAGGAACAGCTGCTGCTTTCACACTCATGTTTTGTGTGAAGCTGTCTGCAGCAATAAAGAAAGGCTCCTGGCAGGACAGAATCTGAGGACGCCAAGCAGGAAGACTTTGTTGATTGTGGCGTACCTTTTTTGGCATAGATTTTCACATGTCTTTTCCATCGAATTTCTGGCTTCTTCAAAATGAGACAGCTTGTCTCAGTAGAAACACACTCACTTTGCATATGCACTGTAGCTTTTAATAAACATTTTTCTTTATTGCTGCCACATCCATGCCAAGTACTAAACTAGCCCTGATCTTTTCAGCTCAGCTCAGACTTGTCAGCATCTTTACATGGCATTATAGCTTTAAACATGGTTCACTTTTATTTTAACTCACTCCTTACTTTGTGATACTGGACATTTTATCTCTGATTCTATAGATTCTGCATTTATTATGACCATAGCCTGCAAATGTTTACAGTGCCTACTACTATGGTGAATAACTACCACGGTGTCTCCTTTAATACACTGGCACATAACCAAATAGGAAATTACAGTGCACAGTCAGTTCATGACTAGAAAAAAATCTCATTTTATAGAAGGAAAACGCAGTGTCTTTAGAGCTTGATACAAGCACAGGCCCTGTGTCATGTTTTCTATCCCTATATTCACAGCGGGAGTGTGCTGTAAGATTCCTGTTGAGTTGACCAGATAACTTTTAGCGGGGAGATAACGGTATGTGGGAGTACTCTGACATACAGGAGCATAAGGAGTTAATCTTAGCCTTTTATTTTTAAAGGAAATTTGTTCCTTTAGGTTTTGGGTTACACTGAAACCATTCTCTCAGGGTTTTTTTTGTGTTCTCACTTGCACTTCTGCCCTGTGCTTTCTGGAGACTTCATATTGAACAGGAACCTGTGAGGACTGCTCTTCAACACCAGCATCTCACCCCTTTGAGCCCCCTGCCAACCCTGTGCCATCAGGGCCCCACAACTGGTGTAAAAAAATACAGTGATTGCTATGAGTCAGCTTCTACAGTCCTTGCTCCGGTCCTGATTCTCGTCTTTGTGTTTCACTTGGGTGGCTGTTTGGCTGGCTGGTGTAAGCAAGAGTAAAGGAAGTTCTCGTGTGTTTATTAAAGCAAAATGGCTGGTTTGCCATTAATCCATAGTGGTTTTTCCATGTAAGTTAGTACCCATGAAGAATTAGGCCCTCCTAAATTTGTAACAATCTTTGTTTTCATCAGTGTGAACGAAAAGAGTTGCCCATAAAGGCAAACTCAATTTAAAAAGTATTTATTTGAACCTAGTAAAGAATTAATTTAATTTTTGGAAAAGTAACTGTGAAATACAAAGAGGTTACTGATATAATATTTTAAATGGATACACCTAATATAAAAGAGAAATAAGAATATCACAAGTGTCACGTAGCTTTGTCTAGCAATGGTTAACTTTACTGTCCTAGAGATGATAGTGCAGGGATAACGAATATAGCGGCACCAAACACCCTAAACAGTTTGAAAATAAATTAGATTTGGATGCATACCAAAGAAACAGAGTGTTAAGTGTTTTCAGTTTCACAGATACGCCTGCAATAATAATAAGAATGCTATGCCTGCCTCTAAACTACTTTGAGATAAGTGGTATCTTTTCCAGATCACAAGAATTTAGTAACTGTATTAAAGGTCCTTTATGTCTAAGGAACCTTCTATAAAAAATAGCCACTGTCTGTTCCTCTGATAGTGAGTTCAGTTCACTACTGAACAGATGAAAATATCGTTTGCTGTGTGTGTTTTTAGTAAAACTTTGTAGTGTTAACAAGGTTCAAGAAATTTTCTCTTTTAACCATCATGCTTCTCGTCTGGAGGCAGTTCAAGTCTTAAATTTCAGATGAAACTTGTCGAATCCAGGATAGTCAAAGCCAAAGACAATATCAGTAGGAATCCCTGAAATGTGAAAGTGCCAAGTTTAGCCTTTGCACTAAGGGTCATTCTAATGCTGCAGCCAAAAGATGATCTACAGAAAAAGAAATGGTGCTGTAGCTGTGGTCATATATGGACACAGGCAGGACAATCGAAATTTAATTTTTTCAACTGTACCAGTTGGCTTAGTGAGAAGGAAAAATCTCTACTTGTACATCTTGTCCCCGCAGAACTGCATGCTATACAGTCTTTAAAATGTATGAGATATGTATATGCTCGTTATTTTCATTATTAAATATATAGAAAACTGCAAATTAAAATACATTTGTTGCAGATGATAAACACACTTATCTAAGCACGGGATTTGCCCTCAGCTGTACATGTAAAAAAGCAGACGAATTCTTTAGACGCTAGCTTCCTTCCTAGCTTTTGTACTGGAAACTTTACTGAGCAGGAATTAACAAAATATATTTTGTTTCATGGTGGTTTTTGTGGTGTTTAACTTCATGAAGTTCAAAAAGGAGAATTACAAAGTCCTGCACTAGAGAAGGAACCCCATGCTCTAGTATATGCTGGGGGTCACCCAGCTAGAAAGCAGCTTGGCAGAAAAGAAACTGGGGGTACTGGTGGGTGCTGAGTCAACCATGAGCCAGCAATATATCATAGAATCAAAGAATCATAGTATAACAGGTTAGAAGGGACCTCAAGGATCATCTGGTGTCCTCTTGGCAAAAAATAGCCAACAGCATCCTGGGCTACATTAGGAGAAGTGTTACCAGCAAGCCAAGGGTGGTGAACCTTCCCCTCTACTCAGTGCTGGTGAGGTCACACCCGTATTACTGGATCCAGCTCTGGGCTCCCCTGTACAAGAGAGATGTGGACATAGCGGAGAGAGTCCATCAAAGGGTCACAGAGATGATGAAGGGACTGGAGCACCTCTCCTATGAGGAGAGGCTGAGAGAGCTGGGACTGTTCAGCCTGGAGGAGAAAAGGCTCAGGGGGGTCTTGTCAACGTGTACAAATACCTGAAGGGAGGGTGCAAAGAGGACGGAGCCAGGCTCCTTGCAGTGGTGCACAGTGACAGGACAAGAGGCAGAGGGCACAAACTTAAGCACTGGAGGTGCCCTCTGAACATCAGGAAACACTTTTTCATTGTGAGGATGGCTGAGCACTGGCACACGTTGCCCAGGGAGGTTGTGGAGTCTCCATCCCTGGAGATATTTAAAAGCCATCTGGACATGGTCCCCGAAAACTGGCTGTAGGTGTCCCTAGCTGAGCAGGGGATTGGACCAGATGATGTCCAGAGGACCTCAACCAGTCCATGGTTCTGTGAATACCTCCTTTCTAGGGTCTTCAGTGAAACAGCGCTCCAATTGCTCACATTTTGTTTTATAGACTGATTTTTACATTACAGAGATGTCTGTAAATGCCATTTAGAAATTTTACATGGTATCATAATACATTATGAAACATAGAAGTTTTCAAATGAAAAGCATAGAGATATGAAATTTAAAATTAAGAGTAGCAGAAATGGGAATAATGCAGCACAATAGCAAATATACCCAATTGGCAGGTGAGGCTGATTTCAAAAGCTTGCATGGGTTAAGTGGTGTAAACATGAAGTTATTGAATTACAAGGTCTGTTGATTTTTAAAACTTGGCATTGTTAAATGGCCCCTGTGGTTGTCTAAGATAGTTTAACTTCTATTGGTTGTATGTAGGAAACATGCTGATCAGGATTATTCTCCATCTGTTTTTGTTCACAGTTGCTACTGTTGTGGCGCAAGTTTCTCTTGCAAGCTGCATCTTTTCCATCGGTGCAGAAATATCTTAATTTTCATATTTGTTCAAAAGCCAGTCTGGTTCTTTGCAAACATCACAATGTGCCAATCAATATAACAAGTTAAAATGGGGCTGCTACATGTGATTCTGCCTCTCGAAAAATAGCTGCAGTACATGCTTGCATTTCTTAGCTCCTGCAGCCAGTCTCATCTTCCTCTGCTGTCCCTCATGCTGTCCTGTACAGGCTAGACCTCCCTGCCCATCCTACTGCTTCATATTCCTTTGTTTTTCTAACAGTTTTCTTTCAGCCTGGCTGTTCCTTGCAATCTTATGACATCATTGACCCATATATGTTAGAACCACACAGGTGTTCAAAATGCCTCAAATATACGCCTGGTGAACACAGGTGTGTGCTATTTCCAAGAGCAATGCAGCACATTCCTTTCCCCAAAGTGACTAGCTCTCTGCTCCCCATGGGAGAGGGTTTGGGAAGGCCCATACCTTCTCTCTCTCTCTGTGATATGATCCCGTGTCATGTCTCTATGTCACCATCCCTTTGGGCCACCTCAGCTCACAGTACTGGGATAGGCTCTCAAGGTGCTGCAATTCTGCCTGGGTTTATGGCCGTCTCATAACAAGGATGGAGTTTCCTTTCTCCCTACCTTTTTCCAACTGTCATCAAAACAAAAGTCAGGCATGACATATTCTTTCAAGGTAACTTAAAACTGAAATGTAGTGATTTCCCAAAAAGGGGTTATTGGACAAAATTTAGCAAACAATTGACTACAGTGCTCAATGATTCCCTTGCATTCTTTGCTGTTTCTGTGTAATGCCTAGACCTTCCAATACTTTTGGATTAAGATGGAGGACAAATCACAGCTGTTTTTTTATTGGTTATGACATTTTTATTCCTAAGGGACTGTAAATAAGAAGGATGAAATGGACATTAAAAGGAGATTTTTTTTTTTTCCTCCTCTCTTTTGGAATTTGTCGATTAAGCTGCAAGCACCCTTTACCATTTAATTATCCATTGCAGCATGGGGACGGGTACAGTCTCACTGTAATCACAGTGAGGTACTGGGATAGCTCACATGACTGGAGTGCTGGGGTGGAGGGATACAGACTCATCAGGAAGGACAGCCTGGGAAAGTGAGGAGATGGAGTTGCTCTTTTTACAAGAGAGCAGCAGGAGTGCATGGAGCTCTACCTTGGGATGGCAGATGCACAAGGGTGATGTTATGGCAGGTGTCTGCTACAGAGCACATGCTTAGGAAAAACAAGTAGATAAGGTCAGCCTTCAGAGGCCGGAAGAAGCCTCACTTTCACGTGCCCAGGCCCTCCTGGGGGACTCCAGCCACTATCTGCTGGAGTGTTAATGCAGCAGAGCACAAGCAATTCAGGAATTTTCTGGATTGCACTGTGACAATTTCCTGACACAGTCAAAGAGGGGAGAAGCTCTGTTGCTCCTGATACTTCCACAGAAAAACTGGTTGGGAATGTGAATGTTGCAAGCAGCCCTGGCTCCAGTCACCATGAGATGGTGGAGTTCAACATGTACAAATAGCCAAAGGAGGGAATAAAGAAGATGGAGCCAGACACTTCTAGTGGTGCCCAGTAACAGGAAAAGAGGCAGCAGGCACAAACTGAAACAGGGGAAAATCCTTTTAAACAGCAAAAAAAGAACTTTCTATTGTTTGGGCGGTTGAACACCGGAGCAAATTTCTTAGGCAGGTGATGGACTCTCCATTCTTAGAGATATTCAAAACGTAGCTGGACATCAGTCCTGGTAAACTTGCTGTAGCTGACCCTCCTTGAGCAGGAGTTTGGAATAGATGATCTTCAGAGGTGCCTGCCAACCTCTGTGATTCTGTGATGTGAATCTGTGATCAAAATACATTCCAAAACAGACTTCATGGTAAACTTTAGAAAAACTTTCTCATAGAGGAATTACAAGGAGGTATCCCAGATGATGAATCAATTCTAAAAGGTGCTTTATTTAAGATTATAGCAGCATCAGCTGCAAGACACCCTTGTCTAACATAGTTGTTTGAAGAATGGGCCTTTGTAATAATTTGATTAAAAGAAATTCCAGGAAATTCACGCTGTACTACATGATACTTCCTGACTAATTTGGCAGGAACTTTAGCACAGCATGATCCAATTAGTCCACTGTTTAATGAAAGCCACTAAGTTATACAGTCTAAGTATTCATCCTGAGCATTAAGCAGGTGCACAGCGGCAGAGTATGGGAGAAGAATGGAAGTTGCTTTCCAAGCATACAGCTAGGTGTAGTTCAGGCTCTCTCATAGATTTCTACCAAAGATGGAGAGGATGGGAGGAGGAACAGAGCTTGAAGGGTGATGACGTTTAGTTCTACTACTGTTTCCTGGGCATCTGGAATGAATTTTAGGATTCTTGTGAAGTTTCACAGTGGTTGGCTCCTACTTAGCAAGGTCTCCAATCACCAAACCTTTTTCCACAGAGCTGGCAAACACAGATTCCCATAGGATGTTTTCTTTTTAATGATTCCATCTCCCCAAAAAGCACAGGAAAACTTGTTTTCTGTTTGATATAGAACCTTTTTTTGAGAAAATTGAATGAAATTGCAGATTTGATCAAAATTTACTATCTTTGTTTTGGGTTGTTTTTATACAAGCATAGGAAAAGCAGAAGGCTAGATTAGGAGAACAGAGGAGGAGGAAGTGTCCACACCCTTTCTGTGTGCAGTAACACAGTGGTGACAGGCTGAAGTTCAAATCCTCACTTTTTGAACCCAACCCACGGTCTTGAACAGAGACCTTCCCTCAGATCACTCTTACTGGTCACCAGAAGTGATGAGAGACCCCATCTCCCAGGGCTTAGTGTCCCTTTATTCAGTGCTTGTTCAATTATGTCCAGAGAACTGTGTCTCGTTGTGTTCCCCCCTCTCAGTATAGGACAGACATCAATAAACCTAAGCATCTTCAGCAGAGGTGGATGAAGAAGGCTAGGGACTGGACCTCTTGCCCGGTGAGAAGAAGCTATGGGACTGGAGCTGGTTTAGCCACAGGAAGGGATGGCTTTGGGGTCACTCAACAGCAGTCCTTGCACCCACAAGGAGGTTACCAAGTGAGATAAAATGGTCATAAATTGAAACAGGTAACATTCAACTGGACGTAACAAAAAAAAGATCATCTATGAGTACAGATGGGGTAAGTTCCCAAGCAATGCAGCTGGGGTGCAGAGAGGCTGCATCATCTCCATCCTTGGCAGTTTTTATGCCCTGACTATATGAAGCTCTGAGCAGCCCAGTCTGAGCTCAGAGCTGTCCTTGCTTTGTCAGGGCTTTGGACCAGAGACCTCCTGTGGTCCCTGCCAGGCTGAGTGAGCCTGTGATCCTGAGATATGCATTTATCTCTTCCGTTCAAAACGTCATGTTTTCTCTACATAGAGTGAAAACCCTCCAGGAGAGACTGAAAGATGCTGAGACCCAAAATACCCTATGTCCCAGTGGCAAAGGCACTCTTCCAGGAGGTGGAAAATCCCAGTTCAAATCAGACAGAAAGAGTGCTGAGCTGAGATACTGAGCTGAGATACTGCATTCACCAGGACAGCACTGTAAACCTAGTCTGACAATCACAAGACTAGAAAGAATAGCGGTGTTCACACTGCGTAGTTGCTTTTGCAATGACACCGAGTGCTTACCCTGCAAATTCATATTTATTGAAAGAATGATTTCACCACAAAAAAGATTCACGTTGTCCTCATAACTATTTTCTGTGTAAATGACTAAAATACTGGGCTACGTTGATTTTATCTGGTGGGTTTTCCCAGCATGTGCTCCTCCCATTCTGCTTGCTAAAGCCTCTTAACCTCTGCTTGGACAGTCCAAGAAGCCTGACCCTGAAGTGCTCCAGGATGCACCACTTCTGCCTGTGGTTGATCAGCAAAACAAGACAGAGAAGACATGAAGAAGAACAGAGAAAGGATTTTATGCAGTGAGAGAAGGTCCTGTATTTAAGGGGTAAATAGCAGTAGTGCTTGCTCCTATTTACTACAGTGTGTCAAATCTAACCCTCAGGGAACATTTCTATGGCCCTTTCAACCCATGGCTTTGCTGCTCTGCAGAGGGTGATTTGAGTGACACAGTAAGCTGTCGTATAACTTGGACTGATGGGCACCACCCACTCATATTATTATTAACAACAGTTACTTGTCAGTTGGGGTGATGACTTCCAGATGCTCAGTCAAGTTCACATCAGTATAAAGGAGATGAATAAAAAGTTAATTAGGAGATGAAGGCTGGTGTGCTGACAGAGCCCAGCTCTCCCTTTTCATATCATCAGATCTGGACAAAGAAGTTAGTGCCCCAGTGCTTGGAAAAGATGGAGCACTGATGGGCAGTAGACGGCTCAGAGACAGCCTGGAGAAGCTGATGTAATTGTTGCTATGTCATGGTGACAGCTGTCGAATCTGGGTGGGAACCTCTGCAGAAGACCAACTCTTGTTGACCCACCTGTAACTGAGTACCTCATCACTTACTTTGTTTTGTTCCCTAGCTGGCTACAGAAATTGGCACATCATAACCATAAATCTGTCTGTGAGCTTTGGCCTTGGGGGTGATACTGGGCAAACAACAGGAAGAGGCTGTTAAGGTACTACCCTGCCTGCCAGAAGAGGCACAAAGTTTAGTTAGACTCAGCGCATGTCTCAGAAGAAGATCAAGTAACAACTGATGCCTACAAACTGAAGTAAATAGGGACCTGGCAGCTTGCTAGTTATTGAACCCATCTTGTCATGATGCTAGAACTAAAAATGGAATACTCCTAACCAGATGAGAACACAACTGAAAGAGAAATACCCATATTTTGTAAGCCAGTCATAGGACTCAGTCCACGACAGCACATTGTTGTGGCAACCTCATACCCAGTGTCATTAATTATTACTCATTTTCCCCCTTGGACCGTGCCATCTACTGTAATGCTCACTCACTGCTTTTGTCTTCACATGGTTGCAAGGAAGCCACGGATCTGTCATTTTGTTGGCGACTGAAATTGGTTTGTTTACCACAAAGTGCAACATTTGGTGCAAAGACCACTGCTTGTACCTCTGATCATTTTGGCCTGGTGTGAGATGCCCAGTGTGCATACACAGATTTTTTGCAGACATCCACCAAACAAGCTGACAGTGCAAACCACAGCCACAAGAAGACATGTAATTTTGGCTTTTCTTTTTCTGTCTCAGTGAAAAACTTTAGAAGAAATAGTCTCATCTGTTTGCTAGCTTTAAAAACAGGAAGAAGAGACTCTAAAGTTTATAGATTTTTTTTTTTGGCTATCTTTTTTTTGTCTAGAGATGATCAGTGTGACTCAGTCATTCCTTCTGCCAAGCAGGGAGAATTCATAATGTCCAATAGTTGCCCCTAATAATTCCTGGGGAACAAACATACTAACCTGAGGAATACATTTTTTTGTAATTGCAAATTTTCAAATTGGCAAGGCTTTTTGGTTGAAAAGTGAGTCGGGAATGACAAAGTGGTGTCTTTCATGAAACTTCTTAAAGACCAGAACATGCAGGGATTCTTCTGTACCTCCAGGGTTTAAGACAACGTTTGGATCCTATATTCCCTTAACTTGGGCTACATAACCTTTCAGGTTGAGAAGCCTCACTCTCCTTATAACCAACTGCAGGGTAAATCAGGAAGAACTAGACTGAAATATAAAATCAGGATATGAAACCCCATTTGGGCCTTAAATGTTTAAACTGAGTGGAAAATATAAATGTCTGTGTTCATTAGCATGCTTTCTTCTTGCTGAGGAATGAAATGGATGATTCCAAACAATAAACCACCACCTCTTTCATCGCTCTCCTTTCTTCTTCCAACAATTTCCTTTTTCATACCATTGCAATAACTGCCACCTTAAGGATTTTCAACACTGTTTCAGTGCTGCAAAATTCACATATCAAAACAAATCGGTGTAACAGGGAAACAAAAGGCCAGTTTTCCCTGAAACAAGGTGAATGTCAGGATCAATTAGATATGCAGGAACACTGTGGAGCTGCCATTCAGGTTTTTCATCAGGTAAGTAACAAGTTATGACCTGTAATCAAAGCAAGCGATACATTACAGAGATCCTTCTTTGTTGTATGCAATCTGTTGAAATGCTGGCATTTAACATGAACAGGCTGGGGTGGCAGGGGGGAGGAACCCTGTGGCAATACCTGCCTGTACAGCTTTACATATATATTTATCTTGTGGTCTGTATATTTATGGTATGTGTCAAACTGAAAAATGAGGAGCAGCTGGAGCTGCCTCATTTGGAGGCTTGTAAAAGTGAAGCTGAACTTTTTGTGGTAATCGGCAATCTCCAGCATGAGTGAGAACGCCAATTCCCTCTGCAGTTGCAGTCAGATAGAGTATTCTTCACTTTGATACGAATTTGTAAAAACTCAGCCATAGCCCCTTTGGGGAAAAGTGCCATACATATGCCAGCTCTCTTGTTTTTGTGGTGGTAGTTTGGCGGGGGGTTTTTTTGGTCTCATATGCTTACTTTTGGCTGTTGCAACTGGAACTGCTGTTGCTGTGAACACGTCTTTCCTTTTTAGATGTATATACCCTTGTTCTAGTCACCATGTTTGAAAAGAAGAGATGGTGCCAGTGCTGGCAAAAAGAATGCCAGATGGGATGGCTCAGTACATGACTCCAAGCCACACAGAATCCTAACCCAGCAGCCAGGTGAGTGCAGTAACTTCCAGCTGTAGGACTCCAAAGCCCAAGGATATGATACTGACATGGTAACCACCCATTCTTTGCTGACTCAGGAGACAGAAAAGCTCCGGACACAACTGAAGTAGTCCTGCAGGCCTCTCTTAAACAGTGCAACCCTCCTCTGCAGAATTTCTGCACTGTTTTGGGCAGTTATTTTGCCCCTGCTGGAGAGATTCATTACCCTAGTGCTAGTCTTATGAAAAATTCCCTGGAAACGTACTTTGCAGCAAGATATGGAACATGCAGATCCACTTCACACAGTCCTAAAAAATAGAATATAACGTTTTTAAGCAGAACTAAACAAATCTTCCTTTTCTTCTGTCTCACTTCCTTTTTTTTTTTCTTCATTTTCCATCTCTGCACATCTCCTCATATTTGGCTTTGTCCTCTGTTTTCTTCCAAGTTCTGCAAAAGTACTGTCATCTGAGAGAGCAACTGACCACAGGGCATTTATTTGTACACAAATAATATTTTACCATGGCAACCTTAATTTTTTTCATTATGCAGTCCTCTGAATGATCAAGTTGCTTTTGAACAGCTGGGCATTGTCCTGCTTCTTCTGCAGCTGGTATCTCAAAGAAATCTTAAAAATAGATTGTTGTAGGCACAGAACCAATATGGAAAAGGGGCATCATCCATAGAAAAGGTTTTCTGCAATTGTCACTGGATTTTTCGTTTGTTAATACCTACAGGTAAGAGTTAGTTATTTATAAATGATCAGTGATGTTATTTGCTGTTAACAGGCCTACTTATGTTTACTTTCACACCTATAGTGTAGCATCTGGTACAGATTAGCAGAGAATACTGTCCACAGTGTTTTGTTCTTTCTAGATTGCTACACAATTTTTTTTTTCGAAATTTTCTCTTACAAGATTCATTCTGTCATGTCCAAATGGTGTTTTACTATAGTTTAAATAAAAGAATATGTTTCTATTTTCACAGCTAAAATGTATAGCAGAATACAGGTAGCCTATATTGTAAAGAACAGTTTACTTTTGTCAATTACATATTGCTCCAAGGATCATACAGTGGCACTCGGCTAACTAACCTAGCCCCCACCTTTACAAGTCAGCTTTCCTTCCAGGAGGTAAGACCAGTTCCTAATTCCAGACGTGCACTGAGCTACAGCTCTGTCCTGATGTTGCAGCTGCCATCCCAGGTCTCTGGGCTCAGCAGGATATTGATGTCATTTCAGATCCAAGGTCTTTGATTTCCCTAGCCCTAGCCCTAAACCGAACCCTAACCCTGTCCTTCTGCAAAGTAGATGTTAAACCTCCCCAGTTCAAAATATATGATGACCTACCACACTATCCCCAGCCCACCTTCATCTAGGTGTCTGGGTAGAGCAGGATTTCAATATTTCTCCAACCCTGAGGATCCTTGCTTCCCAAACTCTAACCCTAAGGCTACGCTTCACTATTGTGGATATCAAACCCACCCGATCGGAAATGGGTGATGAAACCATCACTATCCCCGTACCCCATTTTAAACCAAATCCTCATCCTAGCTTTGGGCTAAGCTGGACTTTGATGGAATTTTGTCTTCATGGGAGAAATTTGCCATTTACTAGTTACCATTACACAGTCAATCATTATTAAAATGCCTGCTCCAGCACATCTTATTTCAGTGTACTTTAAGTCCCACTTCAAATGAAAAAGGTACTTGTATTGAAATTTAGACTTATGTTTCTGTAAGTAGCACCTATTCTAAATGTGTATATATTTAAACTTTTATCTCCATGCACAGCAGCAAGGCTTGTTTATTTAGTCTAGATATAACTAACCTTCAGTAACTGGACACTTACAGTACAGCTTTAATAGAAGCATTTATTATTGTTCTCACCTGACTAGCTGAAATATTCAGTAAAATATCTGAACCTTAAAGTAATTCTGTGTTTTTTTCCAGGAACCAAAACCTCTTTGAATACTGAGCCCAAAAGACAGAAATATGGAATATTAATATTTCCTCCTTCTTCTCTCAAAGCTCATTCCATAACCACTCATTTTTAGCAGAGCACCTGGGCAGTTCCACCACAGAAGGCCTCCACTTTGCCTTGTGAAGCCAGGTCTTCTCTTGTGATGGTTTCTGTCTCTTACTGGTGAAGCACAGGTGAGGTAGCTTGGATTTATGCAAGGAAACTCCTTTACAACCATGCGTGTGTGAAGACTGCTTTTTGGCAGGATTATCTGCAGTCGCCATGGCCATGAGGTTGCCTGTCTCACTTTGGACTCCTCTTCTCCTGCTCTGCAAAGGGGTGCTGTTGTGGCTGCTGCCTATGGGCTTCTTTTTCTCTGCAAGTGGGTGACCAGCCTGTGGCTTGAGGGTAGAGAAGGGGCTCTCACAGAGCTGAACCCTCTAGCATGGATCAAGCATGCGTATCCTCTTCAGACCCCTCCTGCCCCGGTCATTTATAGCAACTGCAAATCACAGTGGCTGGCACGCTCTCTGGTGACTGAAAAGGACAGAATTGGCAGCTGAAAGCAATATCCATTGGCCTTCAGAGGCCACCACCTGGCTAGCAGTCCAGGCTTCCAGGCTACCAGGCTGGTAGCTAATATTTAAACACCTTACAGTTCAATCATCTGCTAACTGCCTGATTTTTAAAAAAAAAAAAAAAGCATGGAAGTCAGACCTGATAGCTGTTATAAAACATTAATTAGCTGTAATTATGCTAGCTATTTCCTC
>KZ505941.1:568662-584112 GCA_002844005.1 Limosa lapponica baueri
GTCCCCCCCCCGGCCCCCGGCGGCACAGGTCTCTCCGCAGGTTTCTGCAGGATGCCTCAGAAACCCCCTCCCTGTTGCTTCTACTTTCTGTTGGGAAAAGGTGCCTTTTATCAAGCTCGCTGTAGGTCACTTACCCTCTGTGAAATTCCTATTAAGCGGCATTTATTTTTTTCTGAATATATTTTGGGTTCTGCTCTAGAAGTGGATGCATTTTCAAGGCAGGAGGCAGCTTTTGTGAAGAGTATCTTTACACCGTGTTCAATTAAGACTTTTGTCTAGTTTATGGTACCTGCATTTCAACAGGAAAAATACAAGCATTAGTCTTTAACTTGTATTAGACTTACTAAGACCGACTGCCTTTGAAGGAAGAAAATCTACTCACTGTACAGTTTCCGTGCAACTTTAACTCCTACTTGATAAGTTTTTAGTGTAGGCTCCTAGTTTTCCACAGAATCGAAACGAAAGACTAAACAAAACTCAATACAACATGGTTATAACTGGGTAATAACAATGTTATTCATAAAGTGAAAGTTGTGCTCACACAGTGAAAGGGAGTATGTGTTTTCAAAGTTTTTAAGCTCCAAAACAGGTGCCAACAATAATGAAGAGGTGAGTACAGATACAAAAAGATAGACACCTCTCATTACCTCTCATTGGTGCTCCATTCAAAACTGACGGTTCCAGTCCTGTCATTCCACTTGTTACTCAGTTGATAATGAAGCTTTTTTTTTTTTTTTCTGATTTGTACCCAGTTCTCACATATGTAAAGTCACCGTAATTGCTAATTTTTAGATTAATCATTAGGGTTTGAAAATGTACGAAGACTGCTAACTTAGAAAAGGCTGTGATGATGCCATGATTAAAATAATTGCTTTTCCTCTTCTTTTTTATTTAAATATACATAGATTTTCCTGTATTTTTGAAGATACTAGTGGGAATTTAGTAACCATCTCTGCTTTCCCAGCTATGTCTCTTAACATCATGTGCTCTTGAGCCCTCTTTCTTGGGAGCAGCTCTTCCTGCTTGTCATTAACAGGGAGCCACATGGTAGTGGTATTGATTCAGCTCCAAGGGACTGGGAGATGCTGGGAGTAGTACCTGAAGAAAGGGATATGCATCAAGTTGTGCAAATCCATGGTGCTTCAAGAAACAGGGAAATTTCATCAGAGATTTGGATCAGCATCAGCCTACTTTTTTTTGGCCCACAGAACACTATTTTGGTTGTTGTAGTTTGATTTTTCTGTGACCATAAGCATACCAGTGGTTACACAACTGCTGTCATTGTAGATCTTGTTTTTTGGAGATATATAATGGAGCTGTTACACTCTGGGAGAATATGTGGTATACCAGCTCTCTTAATAGGCATAGTTCTGTCAGTATTTCCATTATAAATCTTTTTCCCGCAGTCTGTAATTTAATCACAGTAGGTCTTTCTGTGCAAACATTTTGCACACGAGGTATTAGCCTCTTCAGAAATGCATTCATAGACTCCTAACTAAATCTAGTTGAAAATAATTCATCCAAATCTGTGTAGCAGGTGTGCAAAACCGGTCTTCCGTAGATGCTGTTTTTTATCTCATAAAACTGTGTTCCTTTTGGCAGCACCAGGCCCTGGTATTTGCAGGTCAGTGTATGTACATGTGGTAATTTACTGGGACAACAGATGAATTTAAGGATGGGAGTGGCAGCCTAGCTTTGAATTGTTCCATTTCTCCTTGCATAGCCTCAAAATTGTTTTATTATTTTAAAATATTATTTTAATGTAGAGCTGTATACAGCAAATCTCTTACAGGGATTATCTGACTTGCAGTGCAAGTTCTTTCATCTTGAAAGTCTCTCAGTGGTGCGGTCTTGTGCCAAACTGTCAAGATGATGTAAATAAAACCAAAATCCTGCCCAGAAATTTCCACTCCATACTTGAAAGTTTTTTGCCCGGTTGCCAAGGAAGCCTGTATACTCTGAAGGGCCAGGCAGAGAAAGGAGGTTGAGGCTAAATTTTGCTTTTGTTTACAGCTGTGCATTCCCATTTAAACCAGTAGGTTTCTAAGGTTCAACTGCTTTATTACATGTCTCTGGCTTCTAGTGAGTTTTCTGGTACTTCTGGGATAAGAGAGGGTTTTTTGTTTTTAATTTTGGAAATCTTACCATTGGTTTTGATATATATTTTTTTTTTTAGCTGAAGTTTTGATACCTGTAACTGACTGGTGCTTTGGGGCTCATTCTAGTCCAGTGCAAAAAGGAAAATCAAACCAAAATAGTCTATGCTAAAACAGATAGCTGTTTCACTCTTTAGTGCCTTACTCAAGACTGGCAAATTAGGCCCTAACGAAGTGAGTGTTTGTAGGGTACAAGAAACAAGTCAGCTTTTTAAGTCAGTCATCTGCTAACTCAGTGTTTGGATTTTAGAATAATAATGATTTTTAGCAGACACTCGCTGTGCAAAGAAAAACGTAAAATATAGAAGCAGCTGAGGATATAAATTTCTTGCGAGCTTACCTAAGACTGAGAAGCACACCCAGCTGAGGTCACGGCCCAGGCTGGGTAAATACAGCATCGTGCTTGAGGCAGCATGCTTCCTAATGTGCCAGTTCTGTTTTCGGTGTAAGCTGGGAAATCCCATGCAAACCTGATGTGCCTCATGATGAGGATGTTTGTAGGATACCAGCTACACAAGAAACACAAGCAAGTTATTGCTCAGGAAAAGGGCATCATCATGTAATCCTGGTTCTGAAATCTGGTGAGCAACAGCTGAATTTTTGTGTGATCAAAGGACCAGTGATAAGATCTGCAAGCTTTAAGTGATCTGATAGGACACATAAAACAAGGTGTCAATGGTCCATTTTAATTTCAGAGGTGTAGGCATGCTCCCATAAATATTCTTGCATTCATGCAACAGCTGATTTATTTTTAAAAATCCAGGTACAGAGTATAATACAAAGATCAAACTCCTTGGACCCACCTAATGGATGAGAAATTTAGAAAGTGGATCCATACTCATCACTACTATGGTATTTAGAGATAGTTGAGGAGCTTGAATACCATGTTGCTTACCGCTAACACCCAGAGATATATATTTAGCATGAGTTCACTTCCCATTTTTGTTGGGACATAAAGCTTTGCAGGTGCAGAGTGGCTGGTTTCCACAGGAATTTACTTCTGTGTCAGCAGTATACATGTTGCAAGGGAAAGACCTGGTTAATTCTAAGGCATACCGTCAAGCTTTGTATGATAGGATTTCATCAAGTAATTTTGAGATTCTGTTTAACCAAATTGGTCATTTATTTCAGAGGGTACATGTGCTTTGTGAGTGTAAAACTCTTAAACAAAGGAAGATACTCTGTGTAATAGGCAGTAATCCTGAGGAGAGTAATAAATGAAACTGTGCAGAGCCACTTGAAATGGCAGTAGTAAACACAGCCTTATATCAGTTGCAGCCGTTCTGCAGGGCTGGATTTTGGCATTTTTTTCGCTTTCCTCGCAGCCCTGTCGAGCACAGAGCAAGCCGTAACCCGACTGTACGAACATCCTGCTCGTGGCAGTATTACAGATAGGTTTCATTAGGTTTCACATCTTTTCTGTGGCTCTGCACAATGTTTACATTTTTGCCAAGAATATTGGTACAGCATTTTCTGTGCCTGGGTCTATGGGTATGTTTTGTTCTCAGTCTCCCTTCATTTTAGCAGAAACCAGTTTAATAGAGCTACAGATAGCGTGCGTTCGGCCTGTCGGCTCAGGTTTGCGCTAGCGGAGTAGGCCGTGCTGCATCCGCTTGGCTGGATTTAAGCATTGGGTAAGAAATTTGTCTGCTACCACTGCAAGCTACAGGGAACGGCGGTTGTCTGTATTAGCAGTGTGCTCCAAAAAGCAAGCGAGGGTTGTTAGATGTGGCCATGCACTGCCAGCTGCAATGGACTCGGAGCTGTTTTAGTAGCAGTGGCAGCGGGGCTTGTACAGTTGTCTCCTTATCACCTCTGCTCCTCTGTGGAGTGTTGTCAAGCAGATTTCCGTCTCAATCTTCTATAATGAGCTATGTGGCTAAACCTGTAACTGGTAGTTGGTACAGCCGTATGCATCTGGCTCTCCTATGGTCATTGGCAGCTTCAAAGGTGTATTTTTTTGTGTGTTGCTCTCTCCTTCTAAAATTCTGAAAGTGTGTATTGCTTTCGATCTCATGTCTCCAAGGATATATTTTAATAGCATGCATTTCAGGGTTTTTTAATAATGTTTTCTCTTTCTGCAGTACTCCAAAGGAGGCTCATCCTTAAAAAGAAACAGATTTCATTCAGAAAGAGTGATGTAATAAATTATGAAATATATATAAAAATAGCCTGATTTTCTTCTCCTTAAAACATGCCTACTTTTTTCTCCATCAGTCCAAGACTGTTTCTGTGGTACGCTCAAAACAGGCATCCATCAGGTGACAGTTTATGGTAAGCAGGTAAGCAAGCAACATCACTAATAACAGCATCAGGAAACTGAAGTTTGTCTTTTGGGACATGGTTATCATATAGTTACACTTTAAAATGGTTTTAAGATGGAAAATAATTTCAAGAGCCAGGACAGCCATCCCAGGCCATCAGATAAGCCAGGCATGAGAGCTGCAGCATAAGGAATCTCAAATCTAAACACGGCCTGCATACCATTTAAACAGCTTGTATTTACCACTGTGCCATATGACTTAAAACTGACCTCTTCCGACCTAGGCGCTCTCATCTTGAGTGCCACATCATTTGGTTGTAATAGGCAGAGTAATGAAACGGGTGATCGCTGGTGATCCTAGGTTTTGTTGCACCGCACGTGCAGTTCCTACCTGATGCGTGCGGTGTCGTGCTTGGTTACAGACCTGCTGGCAGGTAGTAGACTGGCACGTCTGTCGTCTCAGGATTTTTTCCGTCTATCTGCAGCGCTTCCCTGTACGCGGGAAAGTAAGCAATTTGAAAATGTAAAAAAGGTGTAGCGTTGCTGGCTTTGTACAACCCTAAGATGAGGCAACTGGTCTCTCACGTGTTCACGATACCTATGTGATTGGGAGCAAAGTGGAGGGTAATTCAGGGAGGCTTGCACCAGCTTGTACCTAGCTGCAGGAGAACCAGGCTGGCATACCACAGTGCTCACTTGCTGGCAAGGGTTTCAGCTGATAAATCCACCCTGCCACGGAAGCTTATTGGTTTGGGTCTCCCAAACCTGCAGCCTGGGCATCTCTGCACCAAATGCCATTTGATGGAGTGGAGACGCCATTGGAACTGGTGCACCGTCTGTTTTGCCTTAATCTGATCATTAAAATGTTTGTCTTCCTGGAAAAAAAAAAAAAAAGTGCATTTGGAGTGAGAACTCTACTTCCTAGTCACTCCCAAGAAGGGGGAAAAAAAATATGGCTTACTCTCACGTACTTCTGGTACGCTTAGATACTTATGTTCTTATTTCTCCTTCACCTCTGGTGCCATTTCTCCTGTACACTCCACTTTGACTACTCAGCCACTACTCTTGTGTTAGCAGCTTGTTTCTTTTTGCTGTTTTCTTGTTCAGTCTGTCACCAACAGGTTAATAGTACCATGTGCGAGTAGCATTCAGCCTTGCTTCAGCCTCTCCCTTGTCTTGCTGATACCAGTAGGAGGAAATGTGACATTTTGCTTGCCCAGGTGTAACTTCTGTCCTAGGCTTAGGGGCAATAGCATTGTTATTGAACTGTGCCCAAATTCTTGCTAGTAGCATACTTTTTGCTCATCTTCAGAGGCAGGCTTTGTGCAGAATAGGATGGCCAAGAGCACTTTTATCTTCATAGAGGGCTTCAGCAGCAGCTGCCTGTGCGTGGCACTTCTGATAAGCCTTGGCTTTCCATTTGCAGCAGGAGAACGAATGAATCCTAAATTGTTATCAGTGAGTCACTGCGCAAGGGATGAGTTTCAAAGCATTCCTCTCCTCCACAGAATAGTAATGTTCTCAGAAGTGTATTTTCACATACAGCTGTCAGTGATTCAGTGCTTAGAGAGTCAACAAGCTATTTTAGTGCATTTTACACTGAACCGTGGAGGGGGTCCACAAGAGAGGGAGGACGGCTGTTACAAGATTCAAGTTTACTGAATATATATGCAAATCCTGACAATAGGCTGGACTTTGTTTTGCATGAAACAGATAAATTACCATTAGAATTTGAAAAAAAAATACAGAACCCAAAAAAACCTGTAGGAGGGCAAAAGAGTGTTTGGGGGTGGTGGTGGAGGCCAGATCACCTGTCAAACAAATAACTTGCATGTAACCCCAGACAAAAAACTGATTCCCTCCAGGTAATGAGGTACGTTACTCATTAGCAGGGCGGAGCAGCTCGTGTGAGTCTCTAGCACTGACACGGCGCTGTAAACCACGTTTACTGAAAACCGTATTGCAGCTTCACATCTCAAAATGCTGCATGTTTACATGAAAAGCTGGCTGTGCATCTGTGTGGCAGCCGCTCGGGCTGAGCCTTCAAGCTCACTGGGAGATCACCTGAGTTAGCTTCAATTTACAGTGCAACTGCATGTGTTTGTTGCACAGCCGACGCAGAAGGGCTGCAGGGATCTGGGCACGTCTCAGTTGAACGCTGGAGGCTGAGGTATGGCTTCCCACCTGAAATCACAGCTGGTGTGGCTGGCTCTGATGGAGCTGGATGGGGACCAGGATTAGGAAACGGGTCTAGCTTTGTAATCTTACCTTCTGCCTTAGTAGGAAGTTACAAGAATATGTTTTCAGCTTCTGTTATAAACACAATGGATACTGACTTTTCAAATATTGTTGAAGTGTGCTAAAATACAAGTAGAAACGTGCAAAATCACTTGCTGAAAGCAGCTAGATACATTTTAAATTTTCTGAAAAAATGAAAGACTTAAGTGAATCTGCCTAAAGTTTCTATTTAGGAATTTCAGGGGGCATGCATGGCGTGAGTTTTACAGAGCAGTAAAACTGCTGACAGGCAGTACTTTGTGATCATTGCGCTTATTATACTACATGTGTAATCATGTTGAAAATGAAGAAGAGAGCCAATTGTTTGCCAGTTCATTTTTTTGGAAGGAAGGGGAGGTATTTTCAGCACTCTCAATTTTCAGTGTAAATTTTGGTCAAGATCTAGTGTGAATCATGGTCTGTGCTGAAGAAAAATAAGCTTGCACTTGTGCTGAAGGGTGACTGCAGACATTTCAGAAGTGTTTCTACTAGTAAAAAAGACTTCTTCACCTTGCATATGGTGCAGACTGTTGACAGTTGTAATAGAATCAGCCTGAAAATGCCCTAATAATCTTATTATATAAGATGCTTTCAAGTCAAAATCTTTGAAAGCTTATTGAAAAAATAAGCCGAAACCAGTTACAACTAGTTGTCTTGTGTTCTGCTTTTTTTTTTCCTCCTCCCATTTTATTACCTTCTGAGATTTTTTATCCCCAGCCACTGTGTGCAAGAGCAGTACAGGCAATGCTGTAATTAGCTGACTGATTAAACTTATAAAATGGGGTCAAAACTTCTACTGTTACATCTGAAGAAACTATGCTTTAAAAAAAGAGCTATTTTCCTTTAATCTTTCAGTTTTTATTGTCTTAATATTACTTTGTAGCAGTAAAGCTACAGAAGGCCAGATAAAAGGCCAGCAGTCATCCATGTAACTTCATACAGTGCTTTGATTGCCTACAAGCCTTTGTATAGTTTTAACATATTTTATGACTCCCATTTAAAAGAGTAAGCATCTTTTGCCCTCGCCTTCCCTGTGATTCTAGGCAGCCAAAGATTCAAGTCTGATTGTTATAGTCCTTCATACGGTAATCAAGCCAAAGATTCCTGCAATTTTACATAACAATATTAGTGCCTGCCACTTCAGAAATGCTGTTTGATTAACAGAGTGTTTTTTCTACACTATATGGCCTTTGGCAAACGTAGCTCAAGATCAGTTTATTAGGCAACTCTAGTAGTCTGAGTGATTGTGTTGGTGTACTTTGAATGTTGTTTTAAGCAGATGTGTTCTCTGATAAAGTATGAGCTACATGTTACTAACACTTTGCTGTGCTCTGAAAACCATGCAAGTCCTAGTATGAAAATACCCATGAATCATGGTAATTAGATTTCCATTTGAAATATCAGCCAAAGTCTTTTAGGAAACAGAGTCTTCACAGTTTTCGATTAGCGAACCATTAAAATGCTTAAAGAGGCTCTTTTGTAACTTGATGAGGTTCTTCAAATTTGCTGGACCACAAACTGTACTTCATATTTTAACTGTGGGAAGAGCTACAAATGGAAGGACAGACTACAGCTGTTGCATACAAAACCATAGTGAGATGCAGAGATACCCAAGGAAGTCATTCTCATCTTTCAGATTCCCTATCTTTTTTTTTTTTTTTTTGGTGTTACATCATAACAATTGATCAATACTGTAAGACTGTTGCCTTGTCTAGCACTCATGGTTGAACAAAGGTCGAAGCACGTTTCTGTGTGACAGTGGTGTCTAGGGAAGTGCTATTGCACTCAGGTTTGGAGCAGACCAGTTTGTGGCAAAAACTCGTGCCTGGAGGGTAAGGAAGCCAGGCAATCCTACCTGCACTGTGATAAGCAGCTTTCCCTGTTTTCTGATAATAACATTAAAGATCATGTTTTAATGCACTGCATCTAAGAACAAGGTTTAGATTAACTATGTAAACACTTTTCTTCAATAAAGCCCTAAGTGCTCCACAAAGCACTCTCTACTTGCAGTAGAAATCCTCAGCTGATGTGTAGCTGGGTAAACTGAGTTGTCCAGTGTTACTCCCTAACTCATTTGTAGATCTTGCAATGAAAATGTGTGTCATAGGCCTGTTTTATGTTTGCTGAACCATATTTCTTCCAGCCTGGAACATAGTTTTCTGCTTTTCAGTGACTATCATGAACATGTCTCAAGAAGCCCCTTGAAGAAGGCTGGTGTCAGCAGGCATGATGAGTACTCTGCGAAATTCAGAAGGCTTGCAAACATCATTTTAACGGCTGTCCCTTCACTCCAGGGTTAGATAATGAGGTTGGTGTCTCGTTATGAGAACCCAGGCTAGTCTCATATATATATATATATGTATATGTGTGTGTGCTAGTCTCATATATATATATGGGCTAGTCTCATATATATATATATATATGGGTAGCTGTAAGGCAAAGTCACTTCTGCATTAAAGTCTTCATGGATATTGCAAGACTTCTGAGCACTGGAGGGTCCAGTGGGAGCACAGGACCATGTGTTTTATGCTGTGGCGAACTCGAGTGCCCCAGTTATTTTCCATTATGTTGCAGAAGAGTCATCAGTTCTTCTAGGCATAGGTTGAGAATAGCAGAGTGGAACGGAGCCCTAAGTCCAGGGGCTATAAGGGGGGAACACAGATTCTTCATTGTATGGAGCAGAGAGAAGATACATCCAAGAAATAGCGTGGAAAGGATGAGTGAGCAACAGATACTTTTCTATGTCCATGCGGCTGTTGAGCCATACCACTAAATTCCTCAGGAGTCAGTTGTCCTGCCTTCAGGAGAACAAGCCTGAGCCTTTAGGAGTTCAAACCCATGAGTTCTGCCTTAATTTTTCTTCCTTATATTTTTTGCAGAGTAATGATAATTTGGATTGTGAGGTATTTTCTTTGGAAATCAATAATGCTAACTTTCTTGGGGAGTTACAGATAACACTCTGACTTTTCCCTAACTCTTTATTTCCTGCTGTGGATGATGGCAGGACTTGGATGGCACAGCTTTATTGCAATGACTGGGTATTCCGGCATCTCAGCCAGAAAATTGTGGGTAGCATCTAGATTTTTTGCGTTGCCTCTGATAGGCTTTCTGTGTTCAGAAATCTCTTGGTTCATATATGTACTGGGAAGCAAATACATAAATACAGTGTTGGGTGTTAATGACTTAATCTAGAAAGCCTGAATGGAGGACAATACAATAGGAAAAAGACAGTAAGAAAATATGGTTTATTTTCCTTTAAAGAAAGGGGCGTGTCCCCTTTCATAAAGGAGGTTAGAGCTAATGAGCTTAAACAATGTATTCTGTATTTAAAAATCTTTTCGAGGCATCAGTGATGATGATGTTTATTATTGGTTTTATTACTATTGATATTGGCAAGACTGTGTTCTTTCTTCCTCTGGAAAGGCAAGGCAACTGGAAACAACCATCGTGTTGCTGATGGGGAAAGCAACATGAGTTGTAGCCAAGGTGTGTGTGACTAGTGTTGTCCTGTGGCATGGCTGTTCTCTCGCTGCATGTTTGCAGCACGTGGACAGTTGGACATGCTCAAAGGCATACTTAAAAACTGTTTTAAAAGGGGAAAAATAATTTGTCTCTTTTGCCTCTTTGGTGTATAAAAACCTGAGCTGAGATCAGTTTAGAAATATGAAGTCTAGGCTTCTCTTGCTGGAAACTTAGCTGCTGAGGCTGTATCATTATAACCAATGAGAATCTGAAGAACAAGGAAAGAGGGCTTCCAGTTTTAGTCGGAAACTTTTTCAGTCTGTTTAGCACCTATTTACATTTCACATACTTGGATGTTCTGGTTTTTTTTTTTTTTCTTTGTTTGACTTTCTATACCTGTAAGATCCTCATAGAGAAGCTGATGAAGCATGGGCTGGATGAGCAGAGGTGGGGTGAGGAGTGAGAACTGGCTAAATGACTGGGCCCCTTCTCCTCTATTCGCCACTGGTGAAACCCTGTCTAGAGTTCTGCGTCCAGTTCTGGCCTCCCCAGTACATATGGACGTACTGGAGAGACCCCAATGAAGGGTCATGAAGATGATGAAGAGACTAGAGCATCTGTGCTATGGGGAAGGCTGCAAGAGATGGGACTGTTCAACCTAGACATGGTTCTGGGCAACTGGCTCTAGGTGGCTCTGCTTGAGCAGTGTGGTTGGATCAGATGACCTCCAGAGGTCCCTTCCAGCCTTAACCATTCTGCAACTTTGTGGTATCTTCACATTTTTGACTGCAAGCTACAAAAAGACCTACTGCAGTGGTCTTTCAGAGAGAACTCCACCCACAATGAAGAGCATGAGAATTTCTGGTACTTCTTAAGGTAAGAATTAAACAGAATAATCACATGTATGTGTACACATCTGAGTCCATTTCTGTATATGCATATATGAAATCTCTGCACCCTCATTCAAGAGGAGAAATGAGTTTGTTGTAGGTCCCCTCTTAGATGAAGGATCTCTTAATTATTGTTAACAGAGTATGGAGAACTTGTTCCTTACTGATATTTTTGGGGCTTGATTATCATGTAGCTAAGGTTTTCTAAAGCTCATGGCTGCAAGATTTCATGGAAAACAGATAAGCTGAGACATAGCCCACTCTGATGTGTTTTGCGAAAGGGTTTCCTCTTCATCATTTCCTACTTTTTTACTAATTTCCTTTTGAAGACTTCTTGTCTTTGGTGTGTGCTGTTTTACACAGGGCTGTTATCCTGAGGAAGCTTTAGCAAAAGAGCTCTACTCTGTCTACGCTCTTGGCAGATCATTCTGCAAATGAACCTCCTTGACTGAAAGTCCTGTCTCACAGCTGTTTAGCCAAAGTGAGTTGAGTTCATTTAAGGCCGAATGACAGAGTTGTCTGTAATTGGCATCATTGTTTAGCGGAGCCAGCAGGGAGGCAGACAAATGAGTGGATATGGATTCTTGAGTTGCTCTCAGCTCATCATAATAGGTTCAGGCAAGTGACGAAGCAGACGTAGATGTCTACACTGTCTGCCTTGCATCTGTTTGGGAAATAGTCGCCTTAATTCTCCCAAACTGACCCCCAGTTCATTATTAGTATTTATTACTGTTGTCTGCTCTTAGCAAATCCCTTTTCCTCTTCTTTCCCAATGTGTCAGGTGCCTAGTTTACAGAGAAGTGTATTCACTGCCCTAAACATGTACACACTTGTGGCAAGCAGTTACAGAAACTTAAAAGCTCTAAGTAGAGGCCGGAACCGGGGCACTATAGACTTGGAGACACATTTCCATGTGTCAAGCGATGCTTCACAATCTCACTGAGACTTTTTTCATCCCAGGAAAATCATATCTGAGTCAGGTGATAACCAGTTTTGTCCTGTATGATTATGGCAGAACAACAGTGAGAAACTGTAGCAGAGCTGGGATAATGCCATTGTTTTTATATCTTGCCTCAACTCTACAGTGAGTAATTTTCCATTATAGAGCACTACAGTTGGTGCCATCCTTAAGAGTTCAGTAGATAATTAACTCAATACAGGCAGCAAGAAAATGAGAAGCTTTTAGTTCTGCTCAGGCTTTGAGCCATAGCTTAAGCAACAATATATTCCCATAGCTGTGAACAAATTTGGAGCCTTCCCAGTAATCAGAAGATCAATGGTTATGGTTTCCCTAAGTGTGAACTAATACGTGATTGTTTAAATTCCTAAGTTCCCGTAAAGGGAAGTAAAGGCTGCCTTGAGTGCTACAGTACATGTGCATACGCAAATGAAAACTGCAAATACAGGCATCCTGGTACCTGGTTTTTAGAGTGTACCCAATATAGCAGCAAGAAATGTTTAAGTGAAAGGTTTTTTTCCCTTAGAGGTATGCCTTGGAGGCATGATAATGTTCAGGGCACACACCATGATAAAATCTGTCAGTATGCAGAATAAAGTTTGTTTTTAAGTCTGTGTTAGTATACTGGTTTGCTTAGCATCTGCATCTGCAGTTGTGTATACAGCTTCACAGTACTTACTGTCAGCAAACCAGTTATTAACATATATATCCTTGAAAACTTATATGTAGCTATAGGAGTGCTTCATTTTAAGTTGCTGCTTACAGCAATTCAAGCAGGGTGATGTAATGTTTTAAATATGCATACATATAGCTAGGCAGTGCTAATTAAGCTTTTGCTTTGTGTAAGATTAGTTGAAGTTTAGTAACAAGCAGGAGGAGTTCAAACACATGAATCTTTACTAGCTCCTACATCGTCGTTGCTTTGCATTTTAATTTTTAAAAGGCCTTTTGCAGAGGGCTTTTTTTCCTGGCCAAGAGTATTCATGTGTGCTTAAGTGGAAACATGAGAGGATTTATACCAATACCAGATTGTTCTCTAAATATAGCCACTTCCAGTGCTTACTTTAAACCAAGTGTCAAACTAGAGAGTTATTAGGGCAGTAACTGTAGTTTGTTTGAAAAAGAAGAGACAACTTTGCACAGTGAAGTTGTCATATATGGAAATAAGATGAGTGGTGTGTGTAGTTTGGACCACCACATGTAGGTAAAAAGCGAAGAGCTGTAACCAGTGTTTGTTTTTATATGAAAAAGCACTCATGAATTTGGAGTAGACTTCACAGCGGGTGGGTGTCGAAGACAAAAATAGAGTCACGTGATCAAATACCCCTTACTAGCAGAGGAGTCCAATAATCTTTTCCTGTGCTGGGTCAGCTAAATCTTTTTCTGTTAGATAGCCTTCGCAGAGTTGCTTAGCTGTTGTGCTGTCTCATTTTGATAGACCATTTTGTGTTTTCTGTTAGTTATGCATCTAAAAGAGCGTTTCACTGCTATGCCTTTAGTCAGCCTGCAGCTTATTCCACTGTTCTTAAGAGAAGTAACCTGCCTGCTTATTGCAAGATTGCATGTGGCACCCACTTGTCAGCTTAGGTGTCTCTGTTTGCTACTTAAGAAAGAGAGAGAGGGAAAGCGAGACAGAAAGGAAGAGCTCCTGCTGAAGCTCAGAGCAGTAGAAGTTACTAAATCCACAGTTTGAAAATATTCAAATGATTCTGTGAAAAAGGAAAAGAAAAACCTTAATCTTTGAAACTTGCTGGAAAGTCAGATTGTTGCCTGCTGGACATCTGCACTAGTTGAACCTCCCTCTTGAGGCCTTTTCTAATCTGGTGATTTTATCATCCTAGTTTATATAGCATGTGTATGACCTGTATTGTACTGCAGGAAGCTCCCTGAGAGGGAAGGGTGTGAAAGGCCCACACAATAATGCATCACTCTGTCCTGATGGAATAAGGCAGCCTGTAAGGTCATTTGGAGAGAGATGTTTGCAGGCTGTGCCTGTGCAGTGGGTCTCTACATTTTCCTGGTGCTTCTACTAACATGCTGTCGAGGAGGTTGCATGATGTGCACGGGAAACCTGCTGCTGGTTTCCATTAGTGCTTCTACGGTCACTGTTGTGCACTGAGCTACCAGAAGGCTACAAGAAATACAGCCCTGCAAGGGCATGGATGACACTCTAGAATGACAGAGATTGTCTCAAGTCATGAAGGAATTAGAAAGTTAGACCACAGTAAATCTACTGAGAGAGGAATGCTGAAGGGGTCCAGGTCAAATAGGAATTGATATGCACCATGAAATTTTTATGCTTAATCTGGAGTCACAGCTCTGCTTTTTAACCTCCTTAGCTCTTCCAACATTTTATGGAGATGAATTGCCAAATAACAAACCCTTAAAGTTTCCCCAAAAAAATGAGAGAATTATAAAAATTCTGAAACGCCAAGTTCTCTGTCCCAGCTGCTTCTACTGCCTATCATCTGTAGCTGATAACAACAGCCTTGTGTCAGCAATGTGTCTGCAAGCACCTGTAACCAAAGAGCAATAAGCTGTGAGGGAGGATGGACTTTCTCTGTTACAACTTCAGTAAGTGTCAGAAACGAGAATGAGATGGGTCGTTCAGCTCCAGACTGTTATTCTGGAGGTGAGTACATTAACTTACTCCCTGGTCAGGTTCAAATCAAACTGATTCCATAGGTATTACTCCAAATAATTGACTGCTCTTATCTTCAGTGATGTCATGTATGTTTTTAGTTTTCAAGTAACATTAAATTAATTGATTTTGAAATACCAATCATAATAAAATACTGTATACTAACCGCTTTATTCTCCAATCCCACCAACTTATTCCACAAATGCATTTAATACTTAGTATCAAAGAATCATAGAATAGTTTAGGTTGGAAGGGACCTTCAAAGATCGAGTTCCAACCCCCCTGCCATGGGCAGGGACACCTCCCACTAGGCCAGGTTGCTCAAAGCCCCATCCAGTCTGATGTTGAACACTCCCAGGAATGGAGCATCTACAGCTTCTCTGGGCAACCTGCTGCAGTGCCTCACCACCCTCATGGTAAAAAAATTCTTTCTTATGTCCAATCTAAATGTGCCCTCTTTCTGTTCAAAACTGTTGGCCCTTTGTCCTGTCACCAGGTAAAATGTCTCTCTCCATCTTTCTTATATATTGGAAGTCTGCAATAAGGTCTCCCCAGGGCCTTCTCTCCTCCTGGCTGAACAACCCCAACTGTCTCAGTCTGTCCTTATAGGAGAGATGCTCCAGCCCTCTCTGGTCATTTTTATGGCACTCCTCTGGACCTGCTCTAATAGAATCATAGAGTCATAGAATCATAGAATGGATAGAGTTGGAAAGGACCTTAAAGATCATCTAGTTCCAACCCCCCTGCCATGGGCAGGGACACCTCTCACTAGAGCAGGTTGCTCAAAGCCCCATCCAGCCTGG
>KZ505942.1:29787-41123 GCA_002844005.1 Limosa lapponica baueri
CCACTACCCATCAAAAGCGTTTTGCAGATCAAAAATTACATTCCAAGGTTTTGAAAATGTCTTGGTACAATTAATAGCTCAAGCAATACATGAAACAAAATTAAAACACTATAGGGCTGGAGAGTTACCAGTGAACTAGAATCCCTACAGAACTATTCAAAACAAACAACATGCTAAAGGCTTTACCCTAGGTAGCTTTTCTCTTTAAAATGTAAAGGAGAAAGTCCACAGGATTTATTACTTACAGGACCAGTTTGTCAATTGTTCTGAGCTCTGGTAAATCCAAAGTTGCCAACTCCCCAATATACTCCAAAAGGAAGCCAAACAATTTCTGCAAGAAGCATAATACGTTAAAATTATTAGGGTTTCTTTAATTGTACGTATTCTTAAGCAGCACAAAAGAACGAACAGTGATACAGAAGTTAGAAAATGAAGAGTGGTATGTTGATTCTACTGCTATTCACAACACAGAAGCATGCATGTTTTATATCACTTCCTGATTACTTACTAAAACTTACTCTGGAATTCAAAATTAATTTTAAACCTTAAAACGAAACAAAACAAACCAACAAAACCCCCATACTTCCAACTTTGCTTTGTTTCCCGCTGCAAGGCTTGGATGATTGCACTTCTGAATTCTCTCCAGTATAAGAAGCTGTTGTTCTATTGTTCTTCCAGCCAATAAGGACTTAAATGTCTCATAGGACTCGGGAACTAGAAAGTAAAAACAAAAATCAACCATACAAAAATCTCATATTTAACATATATAATTCAAGTGAACATCTAGCAAATTTCCAATTTGAAAGTGTTATCAGAAAAAAAAAAAAGATACCATACAGCTTTTAAATAATCATCTTTTAAACACTAATAACTATCAGCATATATGTAACATTATATATATAAACATAGGTCAGAAAATAACGTAAACGTTTTTGAACAATTAACATTCAATTCATTCTGTACGTGCTGCCTAAGCTGAGAACAACTATGTTGACAAACACAAAGCAGAATTACACATAAGCACACATTCAACCATAAATTTACCATAATACAATTAGCTCTATGTTTAATTCACACCTAACTAGCTTTGTATGAAGGATATTAAGAAAAGTAAGAATCTTGCCACTAACTGACAATAACTTTAAAAAAAATCTCAACCTGGCATAAGAGAATAAAACCTCAACTTTTGCCTAGATTCACATGCTTGAAAACAACCTAACTGGTTAAGTTTTTTGAGTTACTCTAATGTGACTGCTTTCTGGTTAAAGCAAGAGCTGAATGGAATTTAAAAGGCTATGTGTAATATAAGTTATCTCCTTTTGATGGAAAAATGCAAGTACTTAAGGAAGTTGTTTGAAAGGTTGTTTAATCTTACAACAGATACTTTTGTTAGAGAAATCTACACTAGGACAATAGTTAGATGCATTATGTACTTAATATTAATGAACATTTTGTGTACTACTTGAAACGTGCCTCCTCCTTCCTCCTAGGCACAGACCCAAAAGGAGTCAAACTTTTAGTGTCTCTATTTAACAATAGCTGCTATGTTACATCGCAGGGATTAAACCTCAGAATCCTGCCTCTCAAGCATTTTCTCTGACAAAAATGTCAGTCCAAATGCTAGAGAAAGTAACCTTTTTTTTTATTTAAGTATAGATAATAGAATACTATTCTGGCTTCCCTTATGCAAAACACTAGCACTTTGGATTGGATGTGTTTGCCTTCAGAAAGGAGTACAGATCTTTTCACTTTTCTCCCCAGTATTTATCTTTCAATTCTAAGGCTGCTCAGAGGAGCAGAATGAGCGCTGGGGTGAAACAGATCTGGTTCCCACTGCTCATAGCATGATTGGGGCTGATCACTAAGAACAGCCGTTACTGGCTACTCTTGGAATAGTAGAAGACAACTATGAAGCAAAACTTCATGGATGACCAGGAATATGTAAGATCCTGTAAGGCAGAGAAAGAGACTGGTTATAAACTCCCTGAAGACAACAGGGATCTCTGGATCAGTCCTTTGCTTACCAGCAAATGTATAGGGAAGCTCTGACTTGGCAGCTTCCCTCTTTGGATCTAGTTCCTCCATGCTTTGTGATTTGTTTTTATTTGTCTTGTGTTTTTTCTGTTCTTTATTCCCTGGAGCTTCTTCTTCACTCTCAAGGTCAGATTCAAGATCAGAGTGGCTATCGGCAGGACTATCCTCCTCATCTTCATTAGCAGATTCTTCCTCACTTTCTTCTTCATTCTCATCATCTTCCTTCCCACCTTCCTCTTCTTCCTCCTCATCTTTTCCCCCCTCCTCTTCATTTTCAATATTCATTTTTCCATCCTGTTAGTAGAGAAAATAAGCCAGTTAAAACACTGAAAAAAGTGACAGCACCTCGTCAGAATCACCATGCAAAACTATCATTAAATACACACGAACAGGATCTGAGCCTTGCTACCCTGACCAACCATAGAGTCATAGAATGGTTAGAGTTGGAAGGGACCTTAAAGATCATCGAGTTCCAACTCCCCTGCCATGGGCAGGGACACCTCCCACTAGACCAGGTTGCTCAAAGCAGTGACCAAGCACTGAATGGCAGCAGTGCTGGCAAAGAAGGAATTTTAAGGTGAGAACATGCATACAGATATAAGAATGATACGGTATTTCCAAGGGGCTTTAAGAAACTGGAAGAATAGGAGGTAGTATACGACAACTAAAAGAATCAACAGAAAAATAAAAAATACTAGATGACATGAAAAAAATTCAACATCACTTACAGAAGCATTCTTGGTTAAAAAAAATAATAATCCTTCTGTATTAAAATAGCACACCAGGTAAGTATTTGTTCCCATCCTGATTTTATTAATCATCATTTTAAATTCACATTCACAATTTGTATTCTCCCCTTCAAGGACAACAGCAATTCCCTTGCTACTTACATGTAACAGGCTGGGAGGATCAGTATGCACACACATGCACCAGAGTCAGGGTGACTCACTACATTACACTGTTCTGCCACCTTAATCAAAGCTACTTCATAGGGGAAGAGTTCTTCAGAAACCCACTCATCCTCAGGCTGAAATTTCATGGAAGTTGTATCAAATACAGCAGAAATTTAAAAACCAAAAACAAACAAACAAAAGAAAGGGCTAACACCCTCTTTACAGCCCATTAGGCTAACAACACAGAGGGTTACTATAATAGCAGGAGTACAGTCAGTAGATTGAGGGAAACAACTATTCCCCTCTACTTCACACTTGTAAGGCTACATAGAATACAGCGTCCAGTTTTGGGCCTTCAAATACAATAAAGACATCTATCAACTGCAGCCGGCTCAGCAGAAAGCCACCAAGATTGTCAGGGGGCTGGAGCACCTGCCCTATGAAGAGAGGCAGAGCTGGAGACCAAGTAACCACCTTCCAGTACCTACAAGGGAGATCACTGAGAAGGCAAAGCAACACTTTTCATCACAGTCCACAGCAGGAGAATGAGAAGCAACAGGCCTAAGTTGAAACAAGAGATGTTCAGACTGGATATAAAGAGAAACTTTTTCATGGTAAGGACAGTCAGTGGAACAGGCTGCCCAGGGAGACGTGCAGCCTCCACTCTTGGTAATTTTCCAAGAACAGACTGGATAAAGCCCCAAGCTAATTGGTGATTTCATAGTTGACTCTGCTTTAAGCAGGAGGTTGAACTAGAGGTCTCCACAGAGGTCACTTCCAAACTGATTTTCTTATCTTCTTTTGAGAACTCTGAAAATTCTGAAATTTTAAACCTTACCTTGTAAGACAATAAAAGTCTGTCATCTTTATCCAGGATAAAGCCATCATTTAGATCATCAGCTGACACGTGGCTGGGTTTCTTTTTATTTGCCTGTTCATCTATTCCACGCATTCGACGTAGTCGATCTGCCTGTGTTTTAGAACAGATGTGAGCCATTTAGATTAATTGAGTAACTCCACCAGAATGGAAGATCCCTCAAATACTACAGCTAAGAAAATCAAGGGAAAAAAAAGGTTAACTGGGATTACTCAAAAGCAGATGAAAAGAAAAAACAGCAACTTGAGAAATTATGGGCAAAAACTGATGATACCTTATTTTTTGAGGGGAGTGCAATCTGGCAAGAGCACATACACAATTGGATTAGTTCATTTGGAAGGCTTTAAAAATGGGTTTACGAGAAGCATTATGTTCTCTCATTTTCAAATATATCTGTTTTGCTTATGAAACACTGCATCATTACTAGAAAATGTAAGCTTCTAAAGTGTTTTATAATTCTGCAGTGTTTATCTGTGTTTCCCATATGTGTAACAAGTTTGTAGTAAACACGACCATATCCTAAGACTTTTCAGATATACTACATTTGTAATTAGACTCAATGGGCAATATCTGAACCAATTGTTTACAAAAGGATTTCCAGCTGGGCAACCACACAGAACAGAAAAGAAAAAAAAATTCCTTCTTTCCGTTCTGCTATTACTACTGAGCTGTTCTGAGGTAACCTGAAGGTACTGAATCTCAGTGGTCCTAAATGTGTCCTTAGTATATCAAAAGAAATAAAGGAGAGAATCAGTTAGCAAAATATTCATTCTCTCCATAAGAGTCTGACCTCCATATAATAGAAAGAGCATGCAACGTTCCCCAAGAGAAAACTATTCCCCTGCAAAGCAAAGCTAAATACACGCTACCCCTGAAAGACTCTTGCAAAACAGGAGAAAACAATAAATTACCTGCCAGCGTATTAATTCAACTGCTGTGCAACATGATACTCCCCCGTACTGACTTAGAAACACCTCTTAACTCTGAATAATTTAAAACATTTAAAGGCAAATTGCAGTGTTACTACATTTTTTATTGAAGAAAGATCAACTCATTTCATAAACCTTACTAGTCACGTACTAAGTCTATGTTTTTCTGTTGTAGTATCAGATTGCAAACAAAACACAAACAGACGATTTCCTGAATTCAGCCTCTGACGAACTGCAGTTTTAGTACAGCCACTTTCAATCTAAGGTCAAGCAATGAATATAAGCAGTCACTCCCAAAAGACAGGCCAGAAAACAATCTAAACCATAAATGGTATACCTCTAGCTTCTGGAGTCGTGCCTGCTCTTCTTTTGCCAATTCTTCTTCTGTCTTCATCCTTTCTGAAGGTTTCGCTTTCATCTCGAATCCAAGTTCTCGAACAATCATATCATAGTCATCAGGCTAAAAAAATATTTATATAATTGTTTATTATCTTAAGTTTTATTATTCTGCTTTGCAGCCACCCCTCTGCCAGACTAACAGCTAAGAATAAGACTGTTAAGATATAAGGAAAAGACTGTTTCTAAAGAAAGTCGCAGGAATATTCAACTCAGTATTAAGACAAGGATTGGAATGAACACTTGAATAGAAATTCTTCTGGAATCTCCTCCCCCTCTATTTAAGTTACTCACAACTGAAAAAACTTACAAATAGTACCTTAAATAAAAACTGGTTTACTTATTAATTGAAAAAATTTAAAATACTGTTTATTAATAAAATTTTCTCACAAAGCAGGTAGAATAAATAAATTTATAGTTTACATCTCACTTTATACTGTCAGACACGAGCTAAGTCTTTGTTATCTTAGTTACATAGATGTCTATCTTAAAGAAAACAGGGATGTTGGTATTCAGTGAGTTTAAGCAGCATACTTTGGAAAACTGTTACTAGCAGAGATTACACTGGACTAGAGAACAGACTCTTCCTGATACCTGCTTAAGTCACTAAACCATATAGCTTCTCTAAAATTCAGTTCTAGGAATTTTTCTTCTTACGTACGACCACATAAATTTCTCCAATTCAACATTAAGGTTACAGAGCATTACTAATTCACATTTTGCATTCTTGATAATTCTTAAACTGGATTCACACACATGAAGCAAGGGAATCAAATCTTCCTTTTCAGCAAATTATGATGACAAATCCTTTGCCTAAGATACCACATTACCAACATACTAGAGTATTCAGCATGTTATGAAACATCTAAAACCCCAAAATCAATACATCAATATATGAACTTTTGATCCAGTATCTTCTGTTTGTTATTTGAGGTCAGTTTTAACATTAGAGGAGTTCACTAGTTTGATTATTCAAAAGCCGAATTCTACTGCCAAAGAATAAATGGAAATTCACAATGTTCTGCAATATAAAACAAAATTTCTACAAGAAAAAACTAATCGTGCAACATATTACAATGCCTATTCTTAGATTTAAAAATTTATTTCCCTTAGTATAAAATATGAATGATATAAAAAGCTTTGAGACCATAAGATATATCTATTCAAAAGTTAAATATTTTAAATCCCTTTTTGTAGACACTACCCAATTTACAACAAGGAAACGTCTGTTGTCAAATAAAAGTTGTTTTATCCAAGGAACACTGCAAAGGCATTCAAACTAAGTCAATCTTCTCAATAATTTTTTCTTCAAGAAAATGCATGTGTCATAAAAATAAGCTGTAGCCAACGGTGTTGTTCAACCTGCAACCTCTCTCAGATTTGATAACTAATGAAAAGCAACAGGTAACTAAAATCAGATAAATCACATAAACCCCTATATTACTCCAACTAACCAGTGTCCTAAAACTGCAGCATGCCTTTAATGTGAATAGCAGGCAACATTTCATTTTACGAAGTGATGAACTTTGCCTTATACTTCAGGCACTACAAGTCAAATCCACAAATTAGCACAACAAAAGACAGCCTTACCTTGGGTTTTTCTACTTCTTTGTCCTTTCTCTCTGACTTTGGGGTTTTGCGGGCCATAAGGGTTTGGATTTCCTTCCAGTCATTGTCAAGTTTTTCTGTGAGTTCTAATGCACTTTCTCTCCGACTTTGCCTCTCTTGCTAGATCAAAAAAAAAACAAAACAAATGCAGCAGTTACATTCAGATGAATATGAGATATGGCATTTACAGCATAAAACCAAAATGCTGTCTTTAGCAAACAAATAATTTTAAATATTTAATAATTTAAAGGTGTAAAAATTCTTCGTAGAAGAAGCAGCATAGAGTTATGCTGAATGGCACAAGGAGTGTGCCAAAACAAGTTAGGAGTCAACAGAAGGGAAGATTTGGGGATACAGAAGAATGGCAGATATTCAGTGTATATCCTAAAATGTCTACAAAGTCAGAGGGACTTCATTCAAGGAGCTTGGACTCTTCTTCTCCTTTGTTTTCTACGCCACTGCTATTTTATTCTGCAAAGACAGAAACTGTGACAGCTTCTTAATCATGCTCATTTATATTTCAAGTCTAAAAACTCACCTTTTCTTGTTTAGATTTGGCGATCATCTCTTCTATGAGTTCCTTCCTAGATTTAGGTTTTTCCTCTTCTTCATCTTGCTGCCCACTTGATGCTTTTTTACGGAGGAGGCCTCCACCCCCTCCAAAGTGAGCAGCAGTTAACTCAGCTAGAAGAAAATGTAGATTATGAGTCCTTTTTAAATCCATACATGACTGCTGAGGCTGCTGGGATAATATCTCCTTATTCTTTTGAGAATGGGAGCGATTAAAACTATTGAATCAATTATGTATTACTGCCATCCCTATGGAAAAGACCATACCAAAAGAGACATGTAACTTACACTGACAAACATTTTGCAGGAGGTAGGAATGTGAATTTTTTCAGCATTGTACCTAGTATTTAGGTTCCAATTTCAGTGAAATCTGCTAGAATCCAGAGAGCTGTTCTGTGTGTGGTTACGAAGTAATCAAATCTGGCTTAAACATCCCAACCAATTACATAATATTCTTTCTCATTGAAAGACAGCACAGAACAAACGATGTACATGTACCAACAATCAAATTAGCAGTGAATAAGATTATTAAGCAGTGGGATACTAGCTGACATGTCTTACCTGACAGCGTTCCTCTTTCTTCTGTGTCACTGTCACTATCAACAATATCATTTAGTTTTTCAATTTCTGCCAAAGATTGGCCATAATGAGTCAATTCTTCATCTTCATTAAGATTATAGATATTCTTCTTTCCATAATTTTGCTAAGAATAGTAAACCAAACCAATTAAACAACAAAAGGTTTGTAGTTCCCAGGCAACAAATTAATAAACGCTGCATTTTTAAAGCTAGTTGAGGAGATTCTTATTCCAGTGTTCTGCTGTTTTTAAAAATACTACCAAACCAATCCTTTCATTCAAATACATTACTACATCAGTATACTTTTTACTATTACTGTAAATCAGTAACATCAGTTCTGAGTTGTTGCATTTTGGGCCTAATAAAACTGACTGTAACCTACACAGTAGGTTATCAGTAGAATATGATATTGCACTACTCAGTTCTGGAGATGGGGTACAATGAAGCAGAAGGAGCATCACTGCACGTAAAATTCTAAAATTCAGATTACAGAATGACAGCAATTTACAGAGGTGTTTTAGTCAGCAAACGAAATGGCTGCTGTTCAACAGCCACACTGGAATCTCAAAGCATACCTGATGGTGGTTGCCGCCTTCTAATTCAATTCCCAAACCATAGTAGTCAAAGCAGTCACAGAAAACCAACCAATCAATGGAACTGCTTAAAACTGGCCTTCTTGCATATCAGTGCTCAAAAGTGCTCAAAGAAATTTCTGCTTCAAAAAGCTGTCTTGCAAAACCAGAAAGTTCTCATGAAAAATTTTGGATTGCCACAAAAAATTGCTTTTTTTATATAAGTTCCGAACATATAAAATCAAAAAGAAAGCATTACCCTGCAAAACCCTCTGTTAAGAGGGCCACTCCCAACCTAAGAAGTCAAATGTTTCTTGGGGTTTTTTTTTGTGTGTGTGTTTTGTTGTTGGTGGTGCTTTGGTTTTTTTTTTTTTTAAACTCCTATACTTTACCTGTCTTTCCAAAGCGAATCGTCTGATCATCTTTTCCTCTGGACTTATTTTGGTGTTATATTCACCAAAACGCCTATCTTTAAACACATTTGTCTTTTCCCTTTCTTTGTATTCTTTCAGTAATGTTTGGGTACGCTAGAAAGGAAAAAAAAAAAAGGAGATCAAATTAAAAAACAAAGAGAGGAACTACTTTCAAAGCCAAGGCAAAAAAGGCTATGTGGAATCCTGGCAACATAATCTAATTTATCAGAATGCAATTAAAGAGAAGTAAAAATTAACGAGAAAAGAGATGGGAAGGTCATACAATATATGCAGAGTCATTAAGTTCTCTTACAAGCTGCCCATACAGTACATGTACCTCACTTTTATTTTATCACATATAAAAACTCTGCTTTGCCACCAAAGAATTCTGATTTGTCTGAAGCTTAGTATGCAAGAATAACATATTAAAGAAAGCAAAAAAGCCCGAGTATCAGCTGAACCTCCTTTGGGCTTGTCACTTAAGACATTAAAAACCCCAAGTGGGTACATATATTTAGCTCTCTGCTTTAGTGTTGGGCACAGGGAGGTTACGCATCAAAGCAGTAAAAGGAAGTTTAGCAGAGCTATATGGTAGCAAGTGCTGTACTTATGACACAGAGAAACAGACAGATTTACTTTTCAATGCCAGTGATCTAAACCATGACAAGCATTTGCTTTGCCTTACTATTATATAAAACCCAAATACTTTAAAAACTGGTATTAAGCAGTCATGAAGTTTTCTAAAATCTGACCAAATAGTAACGAAGCCTGAAAACTAATTTAGAATTTCATGCTGAGGATGATATCTGGTTTCTAAAGGAAAAAAAAATAAATCCATGTTTAATTAAACACATTAAGTGAATCTTATGGAAAGGTACCGTTGCTATTCATAATACCATGAACTCACAAACTGCAGCACTGAAGGAAAAGGCTGAGTTTCCTACAACAGGCCTCTGCAGCCTCACTGAGCATTCACGACTCTCAGAAGCCACGGTAACCGACACCAGAACCCAGGTTTCATCTACTACTGTGCCCGTTCTACCTTATATTTACTTCTTGCACAGAATACATCAATTATCATACAGCTTAAACACTGTGCATGAACTTTATTATCTCTTAATACCTTAGATACAGAAAAGCACTTTTGTTTATCAATTATTTGGTATTCTCTCTCATTGATAACAAAGCCTTTTGCTGTACAATTTTAAAAATGAACTTCTCTTTTCAGTAAGTGCTTTAAATTCTGTTCTACAACAGATTGTATGCAAAGTCAGAGAGAATCTTGGGGCAAACTTTCAAATTATGCTTTTTTTTTTAACAGACTCTACAATTGGTTTTAAACACTTTCCTGGTTTGTTTGAAGGGACAGACCATAAAAAAATTCCAGTCCTTCACTCAGGGATCGGGTAGGTTGCTGGAATCCCAGGCGAATAGTATGGCACAATGCTCTCCCTTATACATTACATATTTTGGCCAGGTAACCAGTGATGTCAGTAGAGAACAAAAAAGTGGCATTTAAAAAAGCCTAAGAAGAGTAAATCTTTTATCTTCCATCCTTAAGTTTTATGGTCATTCTTAAGAGAGCAATGAGGACAGACCATTATTTTGCATCCCAACAAACTTCTATAAAATGCAACTATTTAACCAGTGCAAGAAAAGTCATCTGCATGCCTTCCAAATCAATGGTAGTTTATTTGTATCTATACGTTTCTCACTGCATTCTGACCTTAATGCCCTCTCAAACTTTCACTATTACAGCAAAGTTGCACCATTATCAAGCTTAACATCCTGCAGCAACCAAAACTGACCAACATAATGAACACTTACAACCACATGCACTCTGGTCCAGCATTTGCTTGCCAACAACACATGCCACTGTATTCCAGACCTGCGCAATTTGAAAAGAGAATATTCCCACACATGTGATAAGGGAGGCTTACACTGCTGAACCCTGTGGTTTGCACTGGAGGCAGACATTTTCAGCAGGCTCTTCATCATCATCTGAGCAAGGTGAGGTGACCAGCTGCTCCATCGTGCACGATGGAGGCTGTGTCTTATCACCCCTGGGATGGCTCCAGGCTTATCGCCTCTCCACCACAACTACATCTACAGATAGCATCCTTCCTCCCAATTTTTGATATGCTCTTACCTTCTTGATGGCCTTGGACCGTGAGACACCAGGCAGCCCCACATCATTCTTGGTCTTCCTCCCTAGGATGTTAAACTTCTGCCTGTTGACCTTCACCTCAAAGGGGTTGCTCTTGACCATGGCCATAGCTGACTTGACAGGGCCCTTGGCTGCGGAGGGTGCCGGGGCCTTTCGCTTCCGCTTAGCTGCCTTCCCCATTTTTGGTTCGGCTGCCTGCGTGGATGCGTGAGGGGAAGGAGAGGCTCAGTACTCACTCAGCGCAGAGGGACGGAGGGGGCTGGGCTGGAGGTGCAAACAGGCCGAAGAAAATGGCGCCC
>KZ505942.1:64181-83737 GCA_002844005.1 Limosa lapponica baueri
TTGGAAGCGGGTAGATAATTTGTCATGCCCGTTTCACAAGTGAAGTCATTAATAGCTGGACAGGTCAGTTTAAAACCACCAAATAGGAACCCTTGCCCAGAGTAGCTGATTTGTATATTTATTTCATTTTATTATTTAGTATTGGATTTATGCTTTTGAAGGAAGAGTTTGGACTTATTACTGAGTTATTGCCTTTCTGTACTTGTATGGCATTTTAAAATACGTTTATTGAGTCTAAAAAATCCTACTGACTTTAACTTATGCTTAGCTTATATTAGATAAGTATGTTTAAATCTCATTGCTTTCAGTACAAGTTAGTTAATCTCTGTAGGTAATTTTGAAGATCCTACCAGATGATCATCAGCATAGCATAGCTTTTTCTGTTGAAACTGAGTTTGTAACTTAAACAACATATGTTAAATTTTGCAGTAAATAACATTGTTTTAAAATTGTTTTTCTTTAAATTCACAAGACTGCTGTAAAACTAAAAATGCGCTTTAAAAATATTTACCTAAAACCTGAAGAAAAATAAAGATGTTCTTCCTTCCCTATCAGCACCTCATTCCAAATACAGTGAGAAGAAAGCCTGTAAAGAACTACACTAAGTCTAAGTTGACAGGTTCTAAGCCAGGGAAATACGTGGTTATCTGGGGAGGCGGAAGAAGTGATAGAAACTACACATTTGATCTAAATAACTTTCTAAGTTTCTCTAATGTAGGGCAGCTCTGAGTCTTGTAGAAGTTCAGGAAAATGGTTTAACAATGCATAATTCCTGAGGTATTAATAAAATAAGATAAATGCGCACATTATCTTTACAAAGAGTAATATAGATAATGTGCAGCTGAGGTGCATCATCAATGAATCTATTGTCTGGATGGAGATGGAGCTCTGTGGTATCTAAACAGATATGTCACTAAACTTTAGTATGGTGATGATGTAGGGTTTGTGTGTACCTCCAAATTCGTCTGAATTACTTTCTGTCTTCAAGTACTGGACAGGAGCGATTCTCTTCTTGGCTGTTTTGTTCTTTTTTGCTTTAAAAAAGGATTCATATGTTGCTTGTATTGAGGGGGAAAAAAAAAAGAGAGCACTGTGAGTTGTATTGGGGTTTATGAATTAATAATGGTTGTCTTCTCCCCCTACCCCATTTTTAGGTTAGTTTATCCTATACGTATGAGACGAAAGATGCCCTGTGTTTAGTATTAACCATAATGAATGGAGGGGATCTGAAGTTTCACATATATAACATGGGAAATCCTGGCTTTGATGAAGAAAGGGCTATTTTCTATGCTGCAGAACTGTGCTGTGGTCTGGAGGATTTGCAGAAGGAGAGAATTGTTTACAGGTGAGTGTCATCTACAGTTACTCGTACCTTGAATTTTCCACATCTGTTTAGCATTGAATATATTAATTGTTTTCTACTAAAGCAAGCTTAGACTTCAACTTCATAGTAAAAGTTGTTTTCGGAACATGGGGTTGTATTCCTGCCCACTCCTTAAAGTAGAAGTTCACAGAAGGCTACAGAAGTCCCTTACTGCATTGCTTGTTACCCCTAAGAAGCTAGAAAGTCAGTTATAATCCATATTGCCCTCTTTCTTCTTATTATCTCTTCTTTTATTATTTATTTATATTTATTATTATTATTTATTATTTCTTCTTTTTATTTTAGGTCCCTCCAATAAACACTTTATTGCTTTTGTATTAATGCAATTGTCAGAAGCCTCGTGAATTGTAATCTAGATTGTATGGTTTTGTGCTCTTTTCTGTCTCTGTACATACATTGTTTAACCCCTGGCGTGTATTAATATTATAGAACAAGCAAAAAGAACTTGGTGGTGGGCCAAGAACACTTACTGTATATTTCGGGTGTGTAACACCAAGTACCACTTGTTCTCAAGGAAGATTTAAAGTATAACTTTAATGTAATGAGTTTTAGTCCTTTCCCTCCCCAATACAGAGGACTAACATACGCACCGCAGAAAGTGGAAGAACCACAGAATAAATCAGGCTTATGCTGGTGGTTGTATGTGGTTCCCTAAAGAATTTGGCCAATCTTGCAATGTTACACAGTGTGTTTTGGCAGGCATGTAGGAGGGAAGCAAGGATGAATGGTTTTGCTCATCATTTCCCTCATATGGAGCTACAAGTAGGTCATTTCATATTGCCCAAGTGAAAACAGAACCGATTGTTTAAAATACAAAACAACAATAAAAAAACCCAAAGAAAAACAACAAAAAACCCCCACAACCCTTGTGTTTAAGCCCAACTTGTTAGCTATTTGCCCTACAAGAAGACCTTCAAACGCATAATGTCAAATCCTCCTGTTCTCCGTCTGTAATTCTAGATCTTGCAGTGGTTGTGGTTTATTTTGGAGCGGTCTTGATGTCTGTATCTCTGTCCTGTTTTATGATACTAAATGATCAGTTTCCAATTATTAGGAATTTGCATGGCATTAAATTTATGAGCAAGGACAGAAGTAGCTTTACAACCAACTCGGAGTAAAAACGCCACAATTAATATAATGGGAATTATTTTTAGTTCTCTGGTCATAATAAAAATGAAGGACCAAGAGACAGTTACTTGTACGTGTGTTAGTAACTGAATAATTTGTATGCTTGGAGGAAAAAGAAGGGCTTAAATTTAATCATAAATCCTGAAGGCGTTATTTAAACAATCCAGTATAGGACATACTAAAGGAGTTCCTGCCCAATATGTAAACAGACGAAAAGAGACTCTAATTATACCCTGTCAGCTCAACTGCGCTTGAGTACTAAAACTAAAAAACACTTGGAAAATTTTATGCTCTCTGTAGAATCACTTTCAGCCCTGTTTTTTAATATCAAATGACCAACTTCTTGTAAAACAAAGTTTTGTTTCTTCTCTTTTGCTAATGGTAGGTTTTTTTCTTGATTATTTTTTTCCATATGTATTTCTGTTTGCCTCATGCATTTAGGAGCATAGTTGTAAATTTTACAGTTTTAAAGTCAAGAAGCCAAAAGAGGTGGTCGTGGAAGTCTTCAGACTGTCACCAATTACAGTGATATGTTACACGATCAAAATTCTCTATTGGGCATCGTAATGGAAATGCATTTAAGCAGCAATACAGTGATTATATATGATCAGCAAAACAGAAAGCTTGGGATAATTTGCCATAATTATTTTATTCTCACCAGAGAAGTTATGCTGGCAGCCTCCAGTCTTGATGTTGTTGAAAGGCAGGGAGAACATGATGAAGCACGTTTTTGTTGATTCAATGATTTGTTTTTCCAAAATATGGTAACTAACATTTCTCATTCTGCAGGGCACAAAAATGCAGAAAGAATGTTTTTCTTATTTTGCTGTCATTTTGAAAGTGTTTAATACTGGTAGGACCACTGAATTTCTGAAATTGGAGCTAGTTCTTTTTCTTGTTGCCATATCTCAAAATCTACTACTGCATTTGTTTTCCAGCTTTAAAGGAGGAGTTTAAAACTCTCATTTTAGAAGAACAGCTTTAACTGTTAAAGCAGACTTTAATTCTGTAACGTACGAAGAACAATTGAGGGAGCTGGGACTGTTTGGTTTGAGGAAGAGGAGACTGAGGGGTGACCTCATCACTCTCTACAGCTACTTGAAAGGACATTGTAGAGAGATTGGTGCTGGTCTCTTCTCACAAGCAATTAGCGATAGAACAAGAGGGAATGGATTCAAGCTGCAACAGGGTAGGTTTAGACTGGACATCAGGAAGAAATTCTTCACGAAAGAGTGGTCAGACACTGGAATGGGCTGCCCAGGGAGGTGGTTGAGTCACCATCCTTGGGTGAGTTTCATTATTTTCTTGAGGATGTGTTTTGGTAGCTATTTATCTGTATATTCACAGTAAAATGTACAGCAGAGGCAGTGGAAGAAGGGAAATTCAGCACTTCTGAAAGTAGAAATCCTCAGTGCAGATGGGTATCAGCAGATAGCAGTAAAATCAGTTCATCTCGTCAGTTTGTTCAGTTCTAAAATGGCAGTTTTAATGTAAGTCAGTCATGTTAAAATTTATTATAAATTTATTATATTTGGGATGTGTTGCCACCAGTAACAAAATGCTTCATAAACTGGAAAACTTAGGCCTAACTTTCCTCTCCTTAGTATTTATTGTGTGTTTCCTGTGTCTTTATCCCAGTTATTACTGAATTTCAAGCAGTGGCGTTAGCGCTGTCTGTAGGAGCCTGGAGTAGGTTGTGCCATTTTGTTAGTGGGGTTCCCACTGGCTTAAAAGAACAGGTGGAGAGCTGGAAGGAGGGCCCCGTGCTGCCCTGTGACAGCAATTGAGCCAGTTTGCTTGTTCCGTGGTAGCTCGTGAAACTCTCTCTAACTTGCCATATGTTGCTGACATTAGAAGAATAAGCAAACAGACAAGAACAGGCAGTAGCGGAGCTATTCATCCATCTGCTACATAAAGAGTCTGGTAAGACTTGTACAAATCCTGACTTTGCTCTAAGACAGAGTAGGGAACAAGTGACTGCTTTCCAAAAGAGGCTTAATTGCTGGGGTTTTCTGGAGTCCTCAAGGGTGGTAGTGTTTTTTATCAGATAAGCTGCTTGGATACCTAAATTTTCCTCACAAAGTCATGTGGGTGCCCGTAGCACCACTGAATGTGCCCTGAAGGTCAAAGATCAGGCTCAGAGACCTGTTGAAGCTGTAGTGGACAAACCAAGTAGCTCCTTGCCTGCCTCATGCCTATGCTCAGAGTAGACATCTTTACAGTTAAATCCCCTGAAGGATTTTTATTCAGAAGTTTTCTCAAGAGGAAGAACTGGTGTAAGCTATAGCAAAAATAGACCACTGCTTGTTTAGTCCAATTTAAAATAAATGTATAATTTTTAAGTCTTTTTAATGAGCCTCTTAGTTTTGTGAGCTTTGGAGTCCTCCAACCTTTCTCTGCTTCATAAGGGAAAACTGCTGCCCCTGTTGCTAGAGTTGCATTGCTAGCTCTCCTTCCGAGCCTGTGAGCTGAGCAGCAGCCTGTTGCCCAGTGCAGGAATAGCATCTGTGTATTCCAGCAGAAACTGGGACTTTGGCCTCTGTCATGGTGGAGGAAGGGAAAAGGGAGAAGGCTTATACCACAAAGCCAGCACCTCAGAGCCAGAATTTTATAGCTAAGTGCTTCCAAAAGCTTGAATTCTTTGCAAACTGCTAGGACTAGAAACAAATAGCATTAAAGAGCTGGAATTTTAGCTAGAAACAAGTTTTACTATTGACAGATCAAAATCATGTCAGAACAGCATTAGCTTTTATTAAGCAGCAGGAGTTGCTAGTAAGTATTAAGTTTTAGGTTAGGCTTTAATCAACCTTAAAGGAGATGGAACTCCTTGAATGTGTTTACTTGAGTTAACCTGAGCATATATTATGTGCTTTGAAGTAGATGGTTTTGTACCTAAAGTTTGAGCTGAATTTTCTGTATCTTTTTGGTACTTGTGTGTGGGTTTTTTGTTGGTTTTTTTTATTATTTTATTTTTTTTACTCTGATCTCTCCTGATGTCTCTGGTATTGGAATCTCATATCTAATGTCAAATGATTAACATTATGGGGACTGTCTAGACTTAAAAGTATTAGGAGGAACGTGTCTTGCTGACTTCTTTATACAGTTGATCTCATGAAATAATGAAACTTTAACCTGACTACACGTACTGCAGAGCATCATTTTATCGATATTTGGGAAAAAAAAGCATACAGATTTCTCGGTGAACAAATATATGTGTATATTTCTCTCATTTTGAATGTAAATTCTGGAGTCATTCTTCCTAAAATAGCTTCTTTTACATTATTCAGTCTTTTCTGCTTGTATATTAATAACTGTTTTTCTCACAACTGTACATTTATGTACATACTGTTTTTAGTAATCTATTCCATTCATAACTGACTCTTTAGCCAAGTACTGATTTTTGCTCATCTATTTCTGGCCTTACAATATTTATGGTGGAATAAATATAAGAGACTGTATTGCAGTCCACATGCCTTCTGATGCATATAACAATTATATATAATCTATGCATATAAATAATATATAAAAAAATATGTATGTTCTCAGTAGAATCTGCTAGAGGGTAAATCCTAGAAATAACCTTCAAACAGCTTCTGATTCAGCTTCAGTGACTCCCCAGATTTTCCTGGGGGGAAGAGAGAGGTAGAATCCAAATACCCCATTGATTTTCTTCTTTTGTTCTTAAAGTAAAAATGTACAAGAAGATGCCTATAAAATGCAGAATTGCAACACTGAATTAATTGCCCTTTTTGCTCTTTCCTGATTCTTGCTAGCATTTAGTGGCTAAAAAAACGTTTCCTGTGAAACTTTGGTGTTCACGGAAAAGTGGTAGAGACTCTTAGAAAGTTGATTGCAAAGAATCCTAGCTAGATACCAGTATCTAGTAAGCTTTAGAAGCTGCAGATCCAAATGAATGAATGGAGGAGGAATGGGAGATACTAAACTGATGCTTAGTCTTGGGAGTATTACCCTCTGTTGATAATTTCATACCCTGGGATGGAATATAGCAAAGAGGTCAGCATCGAACTGCAGCAGGCACTGATGTGTTTTACTGTTGTGGAATTGCGTGGCTTATGCTCTCAGGAGAAATACCTCTCATTTATGAGCACAAATTCAGGTGTAAATTGGTGGTTCTTTATATCAGGATTTTAGTGTTGTGTAGAGAAGGTTTCTCATCTGTGAAATATTAATTGCTGTTGTTAATATAAATGGATTAGAGAGTTTAGAAAAATGGATCTCAGGAATTCTGTGGTGTTAAACTATTTGCAGTATAAGTCTTCAGCTTCACAACTTTTTTTTGTATATAGGTGGAAACTGGAAAAATGGCTTTAATCAGAACCAAGAAGTCTCATGTTGCCTCAGTTGCAGTTGATGATGGCTAATAATTTTGCCTTTGTATAATTCACGTTTCTATTCTGTTTGATTTGTAGAGACTTGAAGCCTGAAAATATACTCCTTGATGACTGTGGTAAGTAAATATTAAAATTAATTTTGAAATTGGAAATTACAAATCTAATTATACTGTGCCAGAAATCAAAGGGATTTCCTCATAACAAAAGGGACCTAACTGACAAATGTTAACTTTAAAAAAGAAAAACTGTCCTTGCTTTTTAGAAAGTAGGGGAAAATACTGTGGTTTTAGGGGATGACAGTGATGATGTTTGGGGGGTCAATTTCCTGCCTTAAAATGACTACTTTCCCCTTTTTGCTCCTCCTTCTCCCCCCATCCCCGATTTAAGATGGCTAAAATTTTCTTATGGATTTTTTTTTTTTCACTCTTTGTCATTTCTTTAACTATGGAAATATGATTTGTTAGATGTGGGGCCAGGATTTTACTTAGTAAACTATAATTAAACAATAAAGAAGAAAAGAAGCATCTCTGTTTGACATTTCAACTAGAACAGGTGTGATGGTCAGTGATGTGTATGTGGCTAGAAGTATTCAAGGAAGTACAAACAATATGAAGAAGTGTTTGTAGGTTTTTGTTTTTCAAAAGCCAAATTAATTTTCTTTAATGACTTTGTATAAAATTTACCTGAATCTTTTGAATTCACTGTAGAACATGTGCAGCAATTACCTTCTTCTAAGCTGTGGATGAATAATGCCAGTTCTTGTAATTGCTGAGTATTTTAGTTAAGGCAAAACTGTTTTGAAGTCATTAGCACAATTTATGTTTTTTTTAAAGTCAGCATGTTCTGACTGATAAATTACTAAAAAGGAGATGCTTGGTAGAAGTCAGAAGCTAAAGCTTTTCTGAACATCAAATGCATTCTTTCATTTTCCTCTCCAGCAATGTCTTGTAAAAGCCAAAGGCTTCTTTGAGGAAAAATGTGGCCTTGCAGGACTGCACTAGAATGCCTTCTCTCTGCCAGGGATATTCTGATCTTGTTCCAGAGAGCAGAGGAGACTAATTAGAAAATCGCTTCAGGAGCTCAGATCCTGCACTTGAAAAGGGGTTCATCAGATGTCAGGGAATAGAAGAGCATCTGAGTGTATTTAAAATAGCATTTGCTGCTTAAGAGCATTTAGTTATTTCCAACCAGTATATAGAGGGCACTTGACTTTCTCCACTCTCCCTGCCCACCCCTTGATTATCTGTCACATGTAAATAAGAAATTAATATGCTTCTAACTAACACTGATGCTGTAGAGCTTTCTGAATGCCAGAGAATATATGCATAAAGGACATTCGGGCATTGGAATGGGCTACCCAGAGAGGTGATGCAGTGTCCACTCTTGGAGGCTTTCTAGACAAGAATTTAAAAAGCCTTGAACAATTTGGTCTGACTGCTTGCTCAGAAAGTTGTACTAGAGACTTTCAGAAGTCCCTTCCAGCCTGAATTAATCTGTGAAGCTGTGATGTTTCTGTAAATGAAGGTATCCTGTCCTCATATCCAGTATTAGAGATAAGTGTGGGGGGTTTTTTTTGGATTGGTTTTTTTTCCTCTGAATCTTTCTACTACAGATGATTGGCAATTTTCTGTTTAAAAACTATTTGAAAATGTAATTGTCCTTTCTTCTATCTAACCTTTTATATTTTTGTTAAGAAAGTACATTATGTATTTTTAAATTAGAAACATGTCAATACAATTCTTGGCTTGAATTATCTTGAATCATTTGCTTTTGAGTCTGTCCAGCAAAGAGCTATATCTGTCCATGGGGATGTAAGGGAGGGTGGGATGAACTTTCTTGGGCTGTTTCCCCATCTGAGCAGTGTTGTTTGTGATAAATCATAGTCTTCTACTACACTACTTCAGCATTACATAGGTACTAGTGTAAATGCCACGCACAATAGGACAGGTAGTCAACTTGAGAAGTTGGCTTATAAAGTGAAATAGAAGCTGAAGTTATCTACATTAGACTCATTCGTGAGATGGGGAAATCCTAATACTGAACTAACATGTTGTTATGGTTTGAGAAAACCCATAACAATCTGTTGTCGTTTAGACAATTATTCTATCACCCAATGACTCCTCCCCACCTGGAAAGGGGAATTGGGGAACACAAAGAAACACAAGGGTTGAAATAGAAATAGATTTAATAGACTAAGACTAAATAATTAACAATAATACTAAAGAACCAGTATTAATCCCAATACTGATGTAAGATAGACAAGAATTATACTCAGCCAGTTCTATCAGAAGGCAGCTGTGCACTCCCAGCAGTGGACAGCAAATGGTGGACACTGCGAGCGCAATGGCTTCGGGAGGAAGGGAAGGCCTCAGGGCTCCGGCACCGGGGCAAGGAGTTGTCTGGACCGCCGCCATCAAGGGAGAGAAAGAGCTACGCAGCAAACTTTTCTAATTTATATTGAATGTGATGTTCATGGTATGAAATAATCCTGTTGGCCAGCCTGGGTCAAATGCCCAGGCCTTGCTCCTCCTTGTCCCTGCACCTGGCAAGGCTCAAAAAAGCTAACCTTGAATCCCACAGAGCCTGGCTGGCTATAAAGTAAATACTTTCACAAATTCAGACACTAGAGTCTTCTAAAAGTGCAGTTTTCCCCAGCATTAGAAGAAAAGTTAGTCCTGTGTCTCTCAACCCAGGACACATGTTAAAATAGAAATAAGAATAAGTAGGTTATGGCTAGGCTACTTTTCTTTTGGGGTGGGAGTGGGGAATAGCAGTTCCAGTTACTTGTGCTTAGCATTATTAGAGGAAAACCTGATGTCTCAGTACAGGCTACAGTTTTCTCATATTTGGAATAAATGGAGTAAATTCTGATGTTTTGTTAGGAAGCCAGAAAGCTAAGTGTTTGTAGTGGGAATACAGAACGGAAAAATGCAAGGACCTGATGTGTACATACGGAATTTGAAATGAGCAGTCATCATTTCTATTTGTCCTAGAGTAGCAGCCTATATCAAAGCCAACAATTAGAGTACTTAGCAGCAAATTTTTTTTGTATGACCTTCAGGAAATCAGTTAGATCTGTGCCTTTCTTCCTTTACTTTCTTCCTTTACTTTCTTCCTTTACTTTCTTCCTTTACTTTCTTCCTTTACTTTCTTCCTTTACTTTCTTCCTTTACTTTCTTCCTTTATTTAAGGGATGATTGAATAATGGTAAATCACTCTTTTCTAGTTCAGTTAAATAACCTTAGTGACATGAGTATACAAATGTTTTGATGTTTTGGGGTGGCTTTTTTGATGAGGTATGCTACAGAAATTTTTTGTTTTAAAAGTGAAAATATTTTGTTATTTGCTGACTATGTGTAATTTATTTTAACATAAATAGGACATATCAGAATTTCAGATCTTGGATTAGCTGTGCAGATTCCAGAAGGAGAAACGGTCCGAGGACGGGTTGGGACTGTTGGTTACATGGGTATGTAAAGTATCCTTTGCTAGTATGTTTTACCAGAAAATTTGCTTCTGTGAATATGTGAATGAATTTTTCAAAGAACTATATTTGTTCTGGATTAGTTACTAGACATTTTATGGGAAGAAAGGTTATGTTGTGGTAGATGTTAATAGTCAATTATAAGCCTACTGATAAACTTGAAAACTTAACTCTGGAAATTCTAGCTTTAGGTAAAACTTCAAGAAAGCACCTAATTTTTTTGTGAGGTTGAAAGAGATTTAGAGTCATAGGGAAGCAGATGAATTACTATGACAACACATTTTTTTCCATGCTTTGGAAAAAAAATCATTCTTAGTTTGTAAACAATACTGATCTTAAGTGTTAAAGAACTTAAGTGCTTCTCTTGGATATAAAGAGCCCTTGCTGTAGAAATTAACATTTCTTCGAAGTACAGAGTAGTTACGCAAAGATCTCTGCACAAAGCCAAATGAGTGTCAGATATTTTTCAATATTTAATTAGTTAATGTAAAATGAATTGTCATGGGGGTTTCTTTGTTTTTGTTTTGTAGCTCCGGAAGTGCTCAAAAACGAAAAGTACACATTCAGCCCGGATTGGTGGGGTCTTGGGTGCTTGATTTATGAAATGATTGAAGGACAATCTCCATTCAGGAAGCATAAGGAAAGGGTCAAACGGGATGAGATTGACCGGAGAGTAAAGGAAGACCAGGAAACATATTCAGACAAGTTCTCAGAGGAGGCCAAATCCATCTGCAGGATGGTGGGTGAAGAGACATAGAGGTTTGAAAATTAAATTTCTAATCCTTTTTAAGAGATGAACTACTTTATTTTAACATCTTCTATTGAAAAGTTTTCAAAGTTGGAGTTCTTAAATCTTTCTTTGGTCCAGATGGAAATTTGTGATTCCCCATGGATTGTTCAATTATCAAACTTTGAGAATTCAGAACTTTTTTCAAGATGAAGGAAGGCTGCATAAATGGATTTTTCATCACGTGAATGAAAAGGTTCAGTACTCCTTGGACTGTACGTAGTTATAGGTGGAGTACAATAGCATGCTCAGCATTGATACTGTATGTGAAGAAATGGCAGAATATACTAGTTTCCTTGCCTAAAGTAGCCTGTACAAGGTAACAACAGACTTCTATTTTGCATGTTCTTAAATTTAGTAAGAAATGTGTCTATACAGAAAGCTTCAAAAGCTTTCTTTTTTTCCTTACTAGTTTATGCAAAATAGGTGCATTACTTTTTTTTCCCAGAGGGCTTAAGTAACTCCGTATTTCCTGGAAGTAAAGTCTACTACAAAGCCTGTACTGTAAAATCTATTTAGCATGGCATCAATTAAAATATTTTCATATAACTTTGGGCATAATTTTCAAATGGTCTGCTTTCTGGGATTCTTTTGTCTACTGAAAAATCTTTTTGCTCCCAGAACATTGTAGTTTGGATTTCTAGTTCATTTTGATACCATGGTAAGTTTCATCTAATAAAAGGCCAAATAACAAAATAAACTTATTGAAAGATGTTGTATATAGATTTTTTTTTTTTTACTATTATTATTGTGGGATTATATCATTGGATCAGCCATTTTTTTCCATATCTTTGCAGTTACTTGCTAAAAATCCTGGGGAACGACTGGGTTGCACTGAAGATGGAGCTGCTGTTGTAAAGCAACATCCTATTTTCAAGAATATTAACTTCAAGAGGCTGGAAGCTAACATGTTAGAACCTCCGTTCTTGCCAGATGTAAGTAGGTGAGACAGATTTGATTAGTATCTAAAAAGGCAAGAACTGTCATAATTCTGTGTCAGCAATCATGTGAACTCCAGAGAAACCTTTCTAAGTTACTATAATTGGCAGAAGAATGCCATTGTAGCTATTGATCGCTAGTTGTTTTGTGACGTTTTATCTGAGATCACAGAACAATTTGCAATAGTGGTATTGTGTAGGGAGCTTTGTGGCTGATGTCTTAGCCCTTAAAAGTCTACTTCCCTAGCTTAGGTGCTGAACAAATGAAGATTAGCTTTGAAGAAATTACTCTTGAGTTGAAAGGAGGGTGACAGAAGATGAGTGAATTATGACAGCCATTAAGAAACCCAGAGAAGTTGCGTGTTGTTTCTGGTTTTGCTGTTTCTTTTCTGGTACTTGCAGGATGGATGGAATCACTCAGGTGCCTTGTGACAAGAGTCTTTTAAGTTTTTCCATTTCTGCTTTGTAGTATAGTGTAATTTGGGGATCAGCAATGTAAAATATAAAATTGCAGACATTTCATTCGTGCTCTGCTCAGAAAGTAAAAACAAACAAACAAAAAAAAAAAACAAGAACAAAACACACACACACACACACACACACAACAATCCCCAACCAAACCGAAATCTTAATGAAGCAATCTTGTATTGTACTGCAGCCACGTGCCGTGTATTGTAAAGATGTCCTGGACATAGAGCAGTTCTCAACAGTAAAAGGAGTGAACCTGGATACTACAGATGATGACTTCTATTCCAAATTTGTTACGGGTTGTGTCTCAATCCCTTGGCAAAATGAGGTATAGTATATTTCATAAAAAATTTCATTGTTTTCTGTAGCACAGCAATATAGGGTATAATTATAGTATTAACTTTCTCTGTGAGATGTAAGGAAGTTACTTCTTTAGACTTCTTTGCTGAGAGGCTTCAGAAAAAAGTTTTTCCCAAAACATAAACAACTTGCTAAAAATTGAGATCTATGGTAAATTTGCATAAATAGAATCTGGCATCTTGTCATCATAGATAGAGCCACAAAACAGTATTTAGCATCAGTATCACCACATTTTCCTTGTTCTTCTATCACGTTATTCAATATTGCTGTTCATAGGAGCGGGGTAGAATGCTATCCAAAGTATTCAAAAGCAAATAGGTGCAGTGCAAGCTGTTTGTGTATCAGGCCTGTATGTCAATAGAGTATCCAGGTGATACTGCAGATTTCACCTTTTCTAAGGTTTCAAAACAAACAATTAAACATCGATTGAGTCAGACTTTCTCTTGAAGCTTTTTCATCTGCTTAGTGAATGAGTATTCTAGTATTCTGCATAGCATACTAGAATTTTGCTACCTCTGCATGCAGTTCAGTCTATATTTAGGAAATTCAAATCTTCTTTATTTTAGAAGGAGCAATCAGTAACAATTCTAGTTACTAGAACTAAAATGAATCTAGTTCTTGTGATTGCCTTCCTCCTGTTAGAACATGTTCATAAATTTCTGAAATCAGTATTGTCTTTAATTCTACTAATGTAGTTTCTTTCCTGGTATGATTTTTTAAATTTTATTTAAAGCTTGAACACAAAAGATCAGCAATTTCTGAACAAGTCAGAGAAAAAAGTACATTCCCTTTTGTTTCCCTTTTGCTTTTCTTTGCATTTCATTAAGATTTGAAAGGTGTCATTTGACACAGAAAGTCTTCACTAAGAAGCAATGAACTGTTGGAGAAATAAGTATTTCCTGTGCTATGTTATAATTCTGAAATTCAGCATATGATCCAGTCATTAAGAAATGCACCGCAGCTTACTAACTCTAACCATGCACAGAGGGATAAAGTTGAAAGCAGTTGTGGAATTCTGGGGATGGTGATTCCTTCCCTTCAAGGAGTAACTCTGCAGACTTCATTTTGTATTTGTGCTTATTTTTTCTTTTAGTTCATGTTACTGAGCTTTCCCTCAAATCTTTGCTCTCAGTCTCTTAAGAATTCCTCTTCCCCCCCATAATTTACCTAAGGTCATGGTTTACAACAAAAGCAGACCACATCTCTTCTTATTCCTCTTTATGGAATCTCTCCCTCTCCAAGGTATACTCATTTGGTTGCACGCTCATTATGATAGATGTGTATCAGTGGCACTCACTGATAAATGCCAACTACCTGTGGGCATTAACCACTCTCCTCCTTCTGACCATGTCTGTTTTACATTTTGGCATTTCTCTTTCTGCTGCCCTTTCTGCACCCAGTAATTGTGTTTTTAATTCTTCTGTTTTCTGTGTACGCACACAGAGATTATTTCAAAATCCCCTGCTTGTCACCAGAGACCTAGCTTCTTTATATGTTTGGGATTTTTTTTTTTGTGAAGTATTACCTTCTCTATCTCATTGCCTTATTTCTAATTATACTATATGTTAGTTGTGTTTTGATAAACAGTTGCCCAAAACACCAGAATGATGTTTGAGTTACTGTGGTCAGACATCAGCTGCTTTTTTCCTAAGAGTGCAGTTTGTCCCCTTTGTGAAAAGTATTCCCCCTGATACTATGCAGGTATTAGTATTCTGCATAGAATAATCATTTCTTCTACTCAATGTCATGGTTATTAATAAAGTTCAGTCCAGGGTATAGCAATATTATATTTTTTAGGCTAGACTGCTCTGAATTGAGCGGAATAGATGAAAGGAAAATCAATTTCTAGTTATAAAAACTTGTGCTTATTGCATCGTGGGCAGAAGAAATGTCCAACCAAAGCAAGGGAGCATCTGAGTACTTACCTGCATCCTAGTGCTCTCATAGCTCTTTTTCAGTTTGCTGAATGCACAAGGAGAGTTAATGTGCCTTCCTTCATGGAGCTCTGCGAGGGGTGTAGTGTGGCTGATGAATTTGTAAGTTTGTTAGGACTACCCAGCCAGAGTAAATAGATAATACATGGGATGTGTTTTGAGAGGCTTGTATGGATATTTCATTTATATTTCGTATGTTTTAAAGATGATTGAAACGGGATGCTTCGAAGATATCAATGCATATGAAACTGATGGTACTGTGTCACCAGAGAGAGAGAGGTCTCCTAAGCCAAAGAGAGGCTTCTTTCACAGACTTTTTAGTGGAGAGGTAAGGGTATTTTTTTTCTTTATAAGAAATAAGTAAGTAAGACCATCCATTCCATTTTTTATATTATTTTGTGATAGGAAAAACAAGTTGTTCACTGAATACTGAAACTAATTAAATCCGGTTTATTATGATTATGCCCCTGCACTGCATTCCAGAAACTGTAGCAATCCCTGTAACTCCAGGAGTGTTTCCTCCCTCAGCGTTCTGTCTTTCTCTAGTGTCTGCTAGCTGTTAGCTGGGGGAAAGCTAGTGTATGCTGTTAACAGCTGTGCTCTACATCTTTCTTTCCTGAAGATTTGGGTCTTGCTTTTCACATGTTTTGCCAGTTTTTAGAAAAACTTCTGGGGAGATGACTTCAGAGATAATTGAGGCCCCCTCTGTAAAAGGGGGGCCTCATTTCTGTTTGGCTGATGAATTTGTAAGTTTGTTAGAAGTACCCAGCCAGAGTAAATAGATAATACATGGAATATTTAGAGGTATATGAATTGAGTACTTACCACCTAAAAGACACCTGGCATATTGTGCTTGTTTATAGGTCATGAGAAAGATTTTTCAGCTGAAGTTGTTGTACACAGTTCTGCTTGCTCAGTATGCCTGCACTTAGGGTAGAATTATCTTGAGAAGCATGAATATATTCCAGTCGGGAACACTTTTGCAGAAATCACTTTTGCTTTCAAGCAGAAATGGAATTTTAAAATTGCCAGGAGCATATCATTAAGTAGCCACAACAGGGCCATGTATTAAAATTGCATGATGATATTTTTTTTTTGTCATCAGCTGGTAATTCACCTCTCTAAAATGGTACAATGCTAATGGAATGTATAATAGTACTGTCATTTTTAGTTCACCTTTTCAAATACACTTTTCCCCCACTTACAGTAATGGAATAGAAGGAATGGTTAAGTGTACTAATAATCTCGCATACCTGAAGTTAAAACTTATGCCTTACTGTAATCTTTTCAAGCTGAATCAGCAGGATTCATACTGTCCCAAGAACACGGGTCTATGTATTGAGAAAGAGTCCAAAAAAAACCCCAAAACACGGCTTGAGAGTCTTAAGTTGGTTTTGAAGTAGTAAGACTGCAGTTAATTGTCCCGTGAAGTTAAAAGAAGGAAAGATCTTAAGGTTAAATGAAACTTTAATGATTTGAGATTTGGGTTTGGGTCGTGGTTTCCTTTGATATTGCCAAAGCATTTAGTTAGTATGAAGTAAAATGTGCTGGAAAAAAAGCCACACAACCTCCACCCCAGCCTTTCTGTGCCCCATAAAACACACAAACCAGTGACAGTGTCAGTTCTGCAGCTCAGTTGTCTCTTTGTCTTCTCTTGCAGGTCTGCTTTAAATCCGATTGCAGTGATGATGAGCAGGAGTCCTCCAGACTTTAAATCATTTTACTCTCATCAGAAAGGATGAGCAAACTTTAAATGTTTTATATCTCTGTAGCAAAGTGTATTATATATATTTTTTATCTGAGTTCAAGGATTTTTGTACATTTGTACTTCATTTATTTTAAGATGTATATTTTCACTAAAGCTTAATTGTACAAAAAGCAATGAGTGCCATTTGAGTGCGTGTGTTTCTGTATGTATTTGATTTATCTTGATTTTTATTTTTTTTTCCAGTGGAATGAATGTAGAAATACTAAAAGGATTTTAAAGCACAGAGATAATATGTATGGTATCAATGTAACTTGACTTTGTATGCTCCTGGTAAAACTCTTCTTGTTCATTAGGATCTTTATTAGGAGTCTTCTTAACAGTAAAATTGCTGTACTGATAAATTTCATAATTCCGGTATTATCTGGCAGCATGGCAGTGCTATTACCTAATTTATCTCTCAAGCAACTGCTAAGGAATAAAAAAAGGAATTCGGTGCACTGTGGCTAGCTATTATGGATTGCTCTTTACTATCTGGCTCTGCAGAATGTCTTTCTGTATTTCTATATATAGAGAATTCTGAACATTTAGCTTAATGCTGTAACAAACTGTATTACCCCATTCTTCTCCTTTCTACCCATCTTCCACATCCTCTCCATGCGGTTTCTTGGCATGGCCCATGCAAGTAGACCTATGCCAAAATTTATAACTATATTTTGAGTACTTTGCTATCTTTCCTAAAAGGATTTCTTTTTACCTGTGGGGACACCTTTTCATTTTTTTTCTGTAAATGAGATTGTTTACAATTCCATGTAGGATGTTACAGTTTTGTAATGGGTTCAAAAACAAAGCATAGGCTCTTCTTACTAACCTCTTCTCTGCTTATTATGTTGTAATACACAATGTTGCAGGGTTGACAGCAATCACTGCCACTGAGAGAAGGATAAGGTAGTATTAAGTATCAAATTTAATTATGTAAATAATCTTTCCTATAGCCTTCAAAAACTTAAACATTAAAGCTTGCCTTTAATGATTGCTTAATGCAGATGTGGAGCTGGTATTGAAGTTTTAGTTACGATTACCTGATGTTCATTAGGAAAACTACTTCCAGCTGCCTGGAAGTTTGTCAAACTTCCTTTCTTTTGGACTCAAAGTATGCCAGACTTCCTTTTTATTTTGTGAAGTTTCCGGTAAAACTATTAATCTGTGTATGAGAATGAATTTAGGGAATACATTTCATTAAAAGCCTCTTCTGTTTTCAAAATTTGAATTGGGGATTTGAAATATAATGGAATGCTCTTGGAGCTGGAGACATGACTTTTTGTTACATATTTTGTTCTGTATTCTGAATATTCATCTCCACTGAGCATGCATTTTTTTTCCTCTCAAATCTCTAGGGCACCAACCAGACCACACTTGTATTATACACAGAGAGCAACTCAATATCCCTCTACCTCAAATAGGTTTCCGCTTGTGATCCGCAGACCCACTGGAAGAAACTTAAGCTGTTTCTGGGAAACTCAAAAGATACATTTGATACTCGAGCCTGTCATCAGGTTTTAATTCACAGTATTTTGTCTCTAGTGACAAATGTTTTAATGGGTCAGAATTTGAAAAACGTTTTGGAAACCAGCGTGTTACAGAATCCTGCAGGGGCTGAGCTGGTGTCTACCTGAAATTGTTCCTCTTGGCTACTGTGCCACGGAAATGAGGAATGAGACTCTCTTCTGTGTTTTCAGTGCATTTTTCCCACTGTGTGAAAGAGCAGAGGACAGCAAAATGACTGCCATAGAAAGTACAAAGGGAGAAATTGGCAGAGGGAGAGTTTGAATGAATTACTGGAAGACAGTCTGATGCAATAGTGAAGGGATGGGAAGCTTGACAGAGAGAGAAATATCTGAAGTAAGGGTGTTGGCTGGAATCATTATGTGTGAGACAATGAGCTGGCATGGTCTGACCTGACCCTCTTTATTATATACCACAATAACAGAAGGACTCCAAAAAGATGGGAATGGAAAAATAGGGAAGTAACAAGTGTTTTATAAATACCTACCTGGTTGGAGAAGTGATCATCTATCTCTGATTAGGAGGTTTAATTTCTTAAGATCTTAGGTTTGCTGTTCTGTAGCAAAAGTGACATATGGGGTGACAGTCTGGATTTCATGCCTGCTTAGACCAACTTGAAATTTGGGCAAGAATACCATGGACACAAGCTGAGTGATTTTTATGAAGAAAATATAGGAATTGGCTTTAATAAATAAAAAAAACCCTGAAAGTTTGTTTATCATGTATTTCAATTTTTCTTTCCATATTGGAAGAGGGGGGGAACTAAACTTAATAAATAAAATCAACTTCTCTATTTTGGAGTGCTGAGACTTAACATTTACTCTCCAGGGATCTGTGAAGAAAAAAGACCAGATGAAGAGAAAAGGGAAGTTGTTCCTAAGAAGTGGTTATTTATATGTCTGCTTCTTTGGACAGGGAACTCCAACCATGCAAAAAAGCAGAGGATTTGTTCGTTTTTATGAAGCTTTATTTTGTTTCATTTCAAAAGTTTTTTTTCTTATGTTCTGAAGAACACTATTTAATTGTTTTTGAGTAACTGCACGTTTGCAGGATTAGGACCTAAATTCTATTAGGTTTGTTTGCTTTTTTTTCCCCCGGTAGGTTCAAGATGGCATTTTTCTACTATAAATTTGTCCCTTTTGGCTAGAAATGTAACTACATAATAATGACTAGGTATTATCTATTGTGAATCCCCTAATGAACTAGAAAAGACAAGAACCTGGAAGGATCCGCATCGCTCTCCTTGTACGGTACTTGGAGATTAAGATGTTACGCTGTTTAACCGAAGGTGACTAACATTGGTTAAATCTCTTTGCTGGAATATTAGTAGCTTGGAGATGCGTTTTGAAAGTGGGGGAAAGGGTAAGGAGAGGCAAGAGCACCCGAAAGCAAAATATTGGTGTTATAAACTTAATATGAACTTTGCTCTTGATTTTTATGGGACACAACT
>KZ505942.1:88374-113793 GCA_002844005.1 Limosa lapponica baueri
GGCGCCTGTGAGAGGGCGGGTCGGAGCGGCGGGTCGGTGCCGCCGGCGCGGGCGGAGCGGACATGGCCACCATGGAGAAGCTGATGAAGGCCTTCGAGTCGTTGCGCTCCTTCCAGCAGCAGCAGGGTCCGGCTGCCATCCCCGAGGAGCCGCTCCAGAGACCGTGAGTGACCCGCGGCCGGGGGCCGGGGGGGGCTCCCGAGGTGCTTCGGCGGCACCTTCCCCTGCCCCGGGGGGAGGCTGCCCCGCCGAGCCGCCGCCGCCGCCGCTCTGGACCGGCGAACAGCTGGAGAGGCAATTGGCGGTCCCCGGAGGAGTTAGTCCCGGGGTGCTTCCCCGTCCTTGGCAGGAGGCTGTTCCTGTGGACGTGTCTGGGAGCGCTGCCTGCTCTCTGTTTAAGTTTTAAGCTCGGAGTAACTTTCTGGGCAAGCACATTTGAAAATACAGCAGTATGGGTAACGAAGGGAAGACACAAGAATGCTGTGGGTTTCACAGACGGGTTCCAGGAAGCAAGCCCTTATCTTCAGCTAATAAACTGCTGGAAAACAGGCAAAAACCCTTAAGTGTGACTAAAAGCACTAAGTCTAATGCACCTGAGGGGAGTTAGTGTGGATGTTTGTTCCTGACAAACTTCATCTAAAGTCTTGTCCTGCGACTTTCTGTGCAAACACCTAAGAGGAATTAGTTGAAGTCTTTGTGATACCCTTTTGCTTTCTTAAGCACCAGGAGCAAATGCGTTACATCCCTGCGATGGTGAGGTTCCCCCCCGGGAGGAGAAGGGCGAGGAGCTGTTCAGCCCCACGGTGCTGCCCCTCACGGTTCCAAAATCCTCTAAAAATAGCCCTTATTGAACAGGTGAAAACACACTTAAGGTTTTTACAGGATAATTACATGAGTCATACTGTTGTTTTTCTCTAGCTATTGGGGAGACAGGAGAAGCAGAAGGGTTGAGGAGCAGGTAACTTCTAAATTGGCAGTTTCATAGTGTTTTGGCAGAGGATGCTAAGCAGTGGAGCTGGGCTCTTGGCCACCTGCTCCCACAGTACATTCTGATATGGATGCCAACTAAATTATCATGGTTGATACTGCTTGGAGAGTGTTCTCTCAAACAATCTCAATGCATTTTCACACTTTTGGGGCATAATACATGAAAAACAAGAATCTTTTTCACGAGCTAATGGTTTTTAGATGCCTTACTGGTCTGCAGGAACTACTTGCTCTGTTGTGTGTGGTTTTTTGCTAGTACTTTGTGTGGTGTGGAGAATAGATGGCCATCTATTTCGAGTCTTTCCTATAGGTAGTTGAAAAAGTCTGTCTAAAAAGTTACTGATGAGATAGGTCATGGTATTTCAAGAGAAAGTCCTGAAAATTATTTGCGGTGCTTGTGGAGGGATGTTATACTTGGTTTGAGGGTCTGAATTTACTCATACTCTTCTCAGAACATTAAAAAATTAGGGTTGCAGTTGTCTGCATTGACTTTATTTTGTGTTTAAAAATAGGCTGTATGTTTTCAGAAAGCTGATGGTATTGTGTGTCCCCAGGAGCTATACAAATTCAGTAACAGCTCTAAGCCTCATTAAAGCCTATGAAAGGGTATTGGGGCAGTCTTTGCTGAAGTTTCCCAAACTTTTAGTGAAATACCAGCTGACATCGTGAATGTAATTCACAATACTGTCTGCACATTTTTTTTTTTTTGTTTGTTTGTAATTAGCTGTAAAGGAAAATTGCCTCTGTGTTTTCCTTGCATTTCGGGAGAGGTGTTCATCTTCATTCCAGTTCTGTACAAATAGAGCTTAAATATTTTGTAGTCTGTGGTAACTTCCTATCATTCTATCTCTTTACTGTTGTAAAAGGATGCGAGCTTACATCTTGGTAGTGAAAGAATAAATTAATTGGTGAATGTCATAGCATAAATGCTACTGTTTTGCTCTTTAATTACTTCATTAGGTAGGTATTTGACATTGTCCATTAGATTAAAGTTGCCTAAATCAGACAAGGGAGAAGCTGTCGTTCCTTGAATTATAGAGTAATCTCATTACTACAGGTAGTGGTATAGATTTTTTTGTTGGACTTTTTTGCTACAGTAGAAGTAAAACTACCCACCTACCTCTACTTTTTTTTTTCTTCTCCCAAAACAAGCTACTTTAATTTAAAACAACACAATGTTACCTCTACATGATTAAAAATATTAATTAAAATTTTTTTTTTCCTGTTGGAGTAGGCAAAAATCACCTTTTAAATGTTTTTGGTAGAAACTGAGCATGTTACATCTGGTTAGTGAATGAGAGTCCTACTAAGGACTGCCTGTCTCCTGCTACGAAATATTTTAAGATCACAGAGATTGGGGTAGAGAAGACTTAATTGTTTGCACAACATGTATTGAAGTTTTTCTTCACTTTATTTTTAAGACAGTGACTTCTGAACTCTTGATAAAACATATTCTGGCTTTACTTTTTAAAATTAAAACATTAATTGAATTCAAGCTTTTACCAAGGAGATGAGAGCTTTTTCTGTTTTGAGATATTTAAATCTACAGTGATCATGTCTTATGCTTTTATTATGCATTACAGTCAGATGTCAGTTTCTGGCCCCTTCTCTTATCTCCTGCTGTTTTTTTTCTTCTATGAAAACTTAGGTTGAGCTCTCTGTTCTCGTGCTGCTTCTCTACACTTCTCCTGAGGCACCTTATTTTCTTCCATACCTATTTTTAGCTTTTTCAGATCCTTAAATTTTGGTTGGAGTTGGGCATTTTGTATTGGGTTACAAAGCTCCCACTAACTTAAAATTTGATTGGTATGATGTAAAAATTCAGAGTTTACTCAGTGAAACTGAAAAGCATATGGGCTGTCACAAAACATCCTATATTTTACATTTTATTTACTTTTACCTCTTATCAGTGAGTTGAGAGAATGACTTGCTAATGTTTCTTCTGGAACAGTATGTAGCTTTCATTCGATTAATCCAAAGGTGGATTCTTCACCTTTTTTCTTGTTAACTTGTTCTAAAAGTTAATTACTGTAATTGGTTGTGCCCTACTTCTGATTTTATTTTTTTCCTTAGATTTGATTCTAACCATTACCTTTACAGCAGAAGGTATTGCAAGAGCCCAAGTGCTCTCCAGCAATATCCATTTTTCTATACTCATGGACTTTACTGGATTTTTTTTTTATGTTTGACTCAAGCTGTGGCTGTACATTGGTTTCACGTTTCATCAGTGCTATATGTAGAGGTATCATGAATTTTTTACTTAACTGAAGACCACATGAACTGTGTGACTAATGCCTATTGTCCTGCTTGTCAGTGGTGGTTCCTGGATGGGTTTTTTTTTTTTTTGAGTTACCATTTCTAGAGTGCGTTGTGGACATGTTCTCCTTTATTTGACTATCCATCATTGTCTGTGTTACTACACATTGTTTGAAGCATCCACCGTATTTGGGCTTAGTTTATTTCTTGATCCACTCATTTCTGTTTGTTATTAATAGAATCTTTTTTGAGTTTCCCATTACTTTTCTCAAGATTAATGTCAAGCCATTTGGCTTGGCCCTTTTTCTTCATGCTGGTTCACCTTCAGAGCTCCTGTACTCTTTTTACATACCCTTAATTCCAAGGCCTAATAAAAATTAGCGTCAGTGAGCTGCATCTCTTTGTAGCCAGCTCATCAGGACTCAGAGTGAAAAATTATCTGGGTTTGCCAGTTTTCCTATATTGTTTATTAATCTTCTTGGCTAGAGATTCTGTAGAAGCATGCAGAAGATTAAACTCCTCTGCCTACGAGATGAAGCTTTCCTGTAGATAACTGCTGCTTCCAGTATCTCCTGCCTTCTGTTACTCATCAGACTGAAATGACCTTACTCTTGGGGCTTGCTACTTCAGCTCTCTTCTAAGAAGTATGTGATGCTGCTGTTGTCCCCCTGGGTATGCTTATTAGCAGTTTGCATGAGGACTTCATAATACTTATGAATAGAGCTTTTCTTTCTCTTTTTTTTGTTAAAAAAAAAAATCATGTGATTTCTCTCTGGATACTGTTATGTTATCTTTCTCCTTCTGTAGGTGCAGAAAATGTGTTTGTGCACATGAGGTACATTAAGTGTTTGTCTTCTGCCTTTTCTTTCATTCCTTCAAAGGCTGTTTTTTTGGAAGTTGAATAACCAAATGGCAGATGAAAGATTCAGTACAGCAAACGGTTGAATGTTGGTTCTTCTTTCCCTTTGATAGTTAGTCTTCACCTCTAGTTTCTGTTATTTCAGTTTAAATGGTAACTTGTTAACTGTATGCATTCCTTCTAAGTTTTCACGTGAAATATTCTCTATTCAAGCCTTTTAAAATTTAGGTTATTTATTTCAGTAAGGTGGTAGATTCAGTGTTAGGTGAGCTCTCTGTTCACAGAAATCTGCTGAAGAGGTCTGAGTGGTGTTGAACACTACTGCCTGCCTTGCTCGGGGCTATAGTATGTGTAGGTAACAAAGAACTTTTTTCAGAAAGCACTCTTATTCAGCAACGTCTTTAACATGTTTTGTACCTGAAATAGTGAGCTTATAGGCAATTTCAGAGGTGCTTGTTCTATTCTTGGGTGGAATATGTGGTGCTCATAAGAGATGTGGGCAGTGCTAGGTAAAACTATCATAGAAGTTGAAATTATTTAATCTGTTTCTTAGGTACCTGTTCACATCAATGGTACTTAAGTTGCAAAGTCAGTTGGAGATTTTAGGAAGTATTTGCTGTATTGTTAGAGGTGATCTGGAATTGCAGTTAAAGACTCTGTGGTGCCTTTTCAAGATAGAGAGAAAGACATTGTATATCTTGATCTAATTCAGATTGGCTACTCATGTTCTGCCAGTTGCTTATGAACACAAGCCAAAGAAGAGATTCTCTTTGAGGAATGCTGAAGCTTACCTAATTATAATGGAGAAAATGGTTTTGTTAAGAACTAGTCCTTAAACTTTTTTAAAGGAAAAGCATTTCTGGAGTGAGATGAGAGGATCCTTGGGAGAAAAACTGAAATCTTGGGAACAAATACTTTTCAACCACCCACTTCCAACCTGATGGAACAAAAAGGACAGGATTACTTGCAAATAATTACTTTTTTCAAAAACTGTACTATTATTTGAGCTAAAGCTCTTAAATATTACAGCTTATTAGCTTGATTTAACACACTTATTGACTGCTTGCTGTTGATCCTTAATATTGTGTTAACTATATTAATATATCTCAAGACTGTTCACATAGTTTTCCAACTTCTAGTTCAGAAGCACTGTTTTGCGATTTGATGGTTTTGCTGGTTTTGCTCAGACAGAAAATTAAATGCTAAAAATACAGATCCTCAGTTTTCACTTGATAAACAAAAGGGAAGATTCTCTGTGAATGTAAGTGAAGAAGCAGGTACCTCCTTGTGAAACAGACCCAGAAGAGGTACCTTTGGCTGTGCAGTTTAGCTCCAGAATTGCTACCGGTTAATTATTTAAAAGTAATGTCTGCTTGCCTAAAAGTGATTCTGTGTCAGGAAAGTTAAGAGTAGGAAACACTGCATACAATGAAATAAAATTTCGCAGTCATAGTTGTGAATCTGTCTGCCTCTCTTTTTCAGTTCCTTTGTTGGAAGGCTTGGGGGTGGGGCAGGGAAGAAGCTTCTGTTCTAGACTCAGCTGTGAAGGGTTGTAGGAGCTTATATTGTGTTGAAGTGAATGTTAAACAAATTTTGCTTTTCATATTGTGCTCTACGTTACTTGTCGATACATAATCTTCGATTTGGTGAATTTTACTCTCTTTGGTTTATACTCATTTGCTGCTAGTTGACTAACTTTGGCCTTTCCTGGACTATACCAAGTGTTACTATAGGAACATTATTCTTGATGGGCATAGGTGTGCCTAAAGCTTTACTATTTTTATAATTACAAAATGATATGGGAGAATGTAATGTATGATAGCATTGCATCATCATCCTTTCCAGTTCAGATACAAAATGGTCAATTCAGTAGAACTCTTAAGTTTCAAGAACTTGCCAGACCAAAAAAAAAAGTCTAAGGTGATACTATGTGTGAGGATGATCTTTCTAAAAGTGGTATTTTTAGATCTGCAAGGCTTGTTCTCATGGCTTATTTTCCCCGACTTTTTTCTTTCTGTCGGTTTGTTTATTTCAGCTTTGTTCTAGGCCTGCTCAGCTTTTTCCTTCTTTTACCTTTACTCCTCTTCGTTCTTTGGCTTTTTTCTCCAGCATTTTCTCAGTGAAAGTTACGGAATTAATATGATATACCCTGTTAAATGGTTCATTCTTTTTCTAAGTTTGTATCCTTCCCTTTGCTTGTGAGCCTGCATGCTCTCAGCAGCAGTTAGTATATGCAGCCCAGGGACTATGGGTAGTTGATGGACAGCTGTTTATGTAATGACCAGAAGAGTGCACCTTTTTCTTGTATAATCATTAGACACTACTCTAGCAAGAGTGTTTAAATGGTCACTGCTCACTTTTGAAGTCTTATCTCAGACTCATTATCATTGTATTCTTCTTTTAGAAAGAAAGAACTTTCAGCTACGAAGAAAGATCGAGTGAATCATTGCCTAACAATATGTGAAAACATAGTTGCTCAGTCTTTAAGGTAAGACTATGTCTTTAATTTATTGCATTAATATGAATAGCTACTTTGGAGTGTTAGTTTATTGAAGGCTTCCTGATAATTGCTGATTTTAAATGCTCAACTTCTGTTTAAAACTGAAATGGCACAATTTTTAAAATTTTTTTTTAACCACCCAAAATCTAAGAAGTAATTTTCTTAAGCATTGGTAGAGTAGGCATTATCCTTCTACCTCAGACAGACTAACTGAGGCACAGAGGTCAGATACCTTGCTAGATTATGTAGGAAAGAGCAGGGAAATGATCTCCCAACTCCTAATGAAGTGCTTTAATCCACTGAATGTCTTCTCCTCGTGTATAACTGTGTATATGTAGCTCGATTCTCAAAATCCCCTGAAAAATAGCATTGGTGTTTGCTTTTCATAGTGTGCATTGTAATTTTGTTTGTTTGTTATGTTTGTTTATTTAGAAATTCTCCAGAATTTCAGAAGCTGCTGGGGATTGCTATGGAGCTCTTTCTCCTCTGCAGTGAGGATGCGGAATCCGATGTCCGGATGGTTGCTGATGAATGCCTTAATAAAGTTATTAAAGTAAGAGCTTCTATATACAGTGCTAATAGATTTTACCTCTCACCTGCAGTGTTGTGTATGAATTCACACTGATGTTCTTTTAGTTGCTTTTCTTATTATTGATAATATCTCACAACGTAAAAGGTTAAGGAAGCTTCTTTACGAAATTCTGTGTGTGCTCTTAGGAGATCTTTTTATGCCCACATCAAGATATTTAACTTGTCTTCTGTTCATCATTCTGTTCTATTCTTTTCTTCAATTGTTCATTGATTTTGTTCTCTTCAAGTTACCAAAACAAGAACGTAGGCTTTTCTAAAATCATCTTGTTGTATGGGAGGAATACTCTATTACTGCTCTGTAAACATAACATTTTTACCTTTCTTCATGTTAAACATCTTTATTAAAAAGCAAGCTGAAGGATGTAGTGGCTTTTCATTCCAGACTGGTAGTATGCTGTGATTCAGGTAGTGTGATTTGCTGAGATTTGGAGAAGGGCGGTAATTCTGGAGATTGTTTATTACCCTGCTGTGATCCAGAATGAAAGGCTTGTTGGAGAACAGTGGACAGGCATTCATATGAGGTCAGGCAAGGTTTAAATCTTGATTGAAGTATGATAAACTGAACCTCTTGAGTAATTGATGTGAGCTGCTGCTTCCAGGACAGGTTTACTTTCATCTGCCCTTTCTTGTTTGTTTGTTTGTTTGTTTTTTTCTCCTGTTGTCCCTCCCAGCCCTGTTTTCTGAAATACTTGACCTTTAAGTCAATGTAGTACACCTGCATAATTAATCAGTTGATGCAAAGTTTAAGTGCTTTAGAAATATGCAAATAATAATTTTCTTTAGCATGAAGCAGTGTGTAGAAGCAAGCAAACATCCCTATTTTGGTAGAGATTTCTCTCAGTTAAGTTCTGTTTGTTTGCTATCTGAATGAATTAAGTTTTTGGGTGTTGAGCTTGTGGCTGAAACTAGTATGGGAAAGCTTACTGATTATGTAGTGTATCCCATAATGATAGGGAATGAGGAAGTGCAAATGTCTTTTGCTTTTCACGTTTTGCCCTGTAGCACTTTGCTCTATTCATTCTGTTTTAAATGTTTTTCCATTTGCAGGAGTTTAGCACTCTATGAAATGCATACACAATTATGTAGCTTAATTTGCTTTAAAAGATGCTCTGAAACAGTTCTAATGGATGCAAACTTACTTCCTTTTTTGCACCAAACTCGTCTGTAGGCTTGTTATAAAATTGACCTCTTTAATTCACGGATCTATTTAATATTTTTGCTTTCTGGCATGTTTCAAGGTAACTTGAAAAGCTTTATTTTTTATTTTTTTATTTTTTTTCAATCTTTGTATGGGAGTTTGTTTTGTTTTAAAGATTAAAGTGACTTAAAGTGATGGAATCGTCTATCAGTTAAGCTTGCCAGTTGGTCACAGCTATCAGATTGTAATAGGTGTGATATTCCAGCCACATGGATGTATCGGACTGCTATCAAAGGTGGTCATAGTTTGCATTCTGTTTCTGTGTTTTACGCTGTGGGGAAGCAACCGAGCCTTCAGGCGGGCGCTCTCTTGTGTATAAATGCAGAGAGAAGCAGGGATGCTTGTGAGGAATACAACAGAGGCCCCTAAGCTTGGGGGCTAAGTCAGGCCCCTAAGCTTGCATGTTAGTCAACATTCAGCTTTTTTAGTACCTCAGGCATTTTAGAGATTCATTCTGTAGCTAGAAAGATGCTTTATATTTTCTCTCTTTAAATATATAGATTGTAAGCATTACTCGTGTAATTGTATGTCTCTCTGGAGTTTATGCTCATTAGCATAATTAAACTGCTAACATTTGTGTAGACAAGGCTGTAAACTGAAAACAGCAAGTAAGTTTAGATAAACACTCTGTAGGTCATCTTAAAGTATCGCTACACTTACCTGTCAGGACCTCACAGACAGCGTAAATGGCTCAAAGTTTAAGTAGCTTTGGTGGTATCTTTATTTAAAAGTAAAAATACCACATTGGGATTTACCAGGCTTCTGAGGGTGAGGTGTTACTAAAGCTGTCTTGTTTCTGAAACTGATGTACAATATTGTAGTATTCTCTGTTCTAATGATACTGGTGGGACTGTTCAAACAGATTGGAGTACAGTTGGTCTCAGTAATTGGGATTTATTATTTCTAGTGATTTGGAGTTGACTGTGCTTACAATTTTTTTCTGATTGAGATGACTTTTTAGATTCTAGCCTGCTAAAAATATAGGTATACATGAGTAAAAAGAGTTGCTTCAGTTGAGTGTGTTGTAAGGACAACTTACCCTTGAAGCCAAAATAGTAGCTGGTACCTTTTTGTGTTGCTTGATATCCTTATGTACAGGGGCAGTGAACTTCCTGTAAAAATTAAGTTTTGTGAAATAAGTGAGATCTATCCTTACCTGCTGTCATCCAGGTACCTGCAGTTAATAGGGTGCTTATGACAACATAAAGATACAAGCCGGGTAAATTTTTTTTTATTATAATGACTGGTATAATTGGGGGAAACAAAATTTTGGAGCATGCAATTTTAGGCTGGGCAAATCATGCTTTGGAGGAACCACAGGCACTTCACTGACGGTGCTTAAGCTGTTGTGGCCTCTACATCAGCATGTGCCATGTAAGAGTAATCCTGTGAAGAAGTGAACTTAATGATTAGGGGTCAAGAAGGCAGATAGAAAATTAGAAATTATTAAATTATTGGGCAAGGAATAAGGAATGAAATACTAAACATTATAGCACTGTATAAATCCATAATGTAGGCACTTGCTTGTTGTATGAGTTGCAGAATTGTAGGGGTTGGAAGGGACTGTCAGAGATCATTTAGTCCAACCCCCTGCCAAAGCAGGGTCACCTGGAGCAGGCTGGACAGGAACGCATCCAGATGGGTTTTGAATATCTCCAGAGACAGGGACTCCGCCACCTCTCTGGGCAGCCTGTTCCAGTGAAGCGCTCATTTCATCTGAGGAATGATGGTGGAAATGTTCATAAATAGTAGTACGGACTAGGAAAAAAATGGAGGAGAAAGGGTAATCTTATGTATACGAAATATTCCATAGGAAGAGATGACATAGAGCAGAACTATTTTCCTATTTTTTAATTCTTTGCCATTTTAAAGATGGAGGAAGAATGATTGAATTGAGGTGAACAGAAAATCACTACTTCTTGGTGCTTACTTTCATTTCACGTACCCTAGTCGTTAGACAGACTGCAGGTTCAAACTACAATGTATGCTCTGTCACACACTGCTTCATTAGATCCTGGGATGCGATGCTTCTGGTGTCCAGAACATCTTGTAATAAATGGATGTAGAAAATGGGCTAATTCATGAAAGAAGGGTTTTTCAAGGACTGTTAAAGGTAATGGTAGAAATACAGCCTCAGTTTGAGAAATAGTAGGAGGCTACTTGACGGTGGAGATGTATTCATGAGCAGTGAGAGGTATTTCCTGCTATACTATTTTTGTGTTTTAATATTCTATTCATGAGTATCTATTTCTGGCGATTGCCAAAAAGCATGTTAGGTTGGCTCTGCTTGTAGTGTGATCCCATATGGCCTTTTTTAGGTAGAATGGGTAAAGCAGTCAATATTAACTGCAAATAACTGTTTGAGTTTGTGGAATTTGTCCATGTTTCTGTTTTGTGTTTGTGTGAAAAGTAAAGGTGTCTGTCTTCAATATTTAGCAGTTTCCTGTTTATATATCAAATATAGGGGCAGTTAGATAGTTCTGTGCCTTTTTTGAAGCTGTTTTATTGCAAGTGTAACCTTATTCCTGTAAAGTGCCTCCCCTCTGATACAGTACATTCTCAATGCGTTTTATTGCAGGCTTTGATGGATTCCAATCTTCCTAGGTTACAATTAGAACTGTATAAAGAGATTAAAAAGGTGAGTTTCTTGCTTTCATGTCCTTTTGTAATATGGTATTTACAAAGTTTTTTAGTATATTGGAATGTGGCATTACTGTAAATAAATAGTGTATGTCTTTTAAGACCAAGGTCAAAGCTTCACTTTTGAAGGATCCATGACTGTTTAATGTATTATTCTACCCAGTTCCTCACTTTTGGCCCCGTTGTGTAGATTTAACCACTCCTGACAGGTTGTCTGGCAGAAAATGTGTGAGCATTTGGTGTGAACAGCAGTCTGAGTTAACCTTAGTGACTCTGCACCCAAATGACTAAGGCATATTCATGATGTTTGCTCCACTGACTGAGCTGGAAAGAATAACTTTGAGCAAAAGGGTGGTGAAAAGTAGGTGGAGGACAGTGACATTCTTAATTTGACATAACTTCTTGGAGGAATCATTTGATCAAGACCTGAAGTGACCCGATACAAGTTTTAACTACTGTTTTGTGAATGTGTGATGCGTGCTTATAGCTTCTGTAAGAAACATGGGTAAAAATACTGAAACGTCTCTCTTTGCACCAAAAGTCACAATTTAATTACATCCACAGGAAGAATTTTAGTAATAATCTTTTTGAAGTATATGACTACAAAAGAAAAATGCTGTATTCAGGATGGTATCGTTGAAATCATGTCTCTTGCATCTATAAGCATATAGCAGGGCTTGTATAGAGAGAAAATATAGATGTTATTCGTTGGACAGTAATGCTATTGCTTTTTGGTACATATCTTCGGGAATGATAGGACTCCAGAAAATAAAATAACAAAAGCAATATGGATAGCTTTTCTTCTGTCAGATGTGGACTACTTGTATGCCCTGTGTGAATCTTACTGTATTGTTGTACCTTAATGTCGCAAAATTTTTGAGGGTATAGAAATGGATGTCTAGCTAATTAACAAAAAACAGCCAACGTAAACAAAAATTGCTCAGAAGTTTCTGTACTTTATGACTGGGTGCGGGAGGAAATACTTTGTTGTTCAGGTGGCGTGTGCTTCTTGAATAGTTGATCTCAAATTCATGGCAGAGGCAAGAGAGAGAGGTAGCAGGCGTTAACAAGCACCCAGCAGACCAAATTTTGTTTGTGCATCAGTTGGATCACTTTCGGAGCCATGCCAGAATCTGTTGTTCGGCTTTGAACCTGAAAAATGCACACTTTGTAATTCAGATGCAAGGTTTTTTTATTTGTCATGCTAACAAGACCACGAGCCTTTGATATACTAGCTAAAGAAAATAAGAAGTAGGTGACAGTTTCTAAACATCTTAGCTCTGTCTTTAGAGAGGCTTGATTTGAGAAGCATTTTGGTTAGGTTCAAACTACAGTGGATACACAATTTTTCCTAGTCATCTATTGACTTCCATGATTTTCTGTATTTGCAACAATACTAAGGAGCTTTACTATATAAACTCTGGGTCTATGTGCACCTGACTCAGGTGCACAACTGAAGGTGTCAATACAGACAAATAGATACCAAATGTAAGCATGCAAGCCATGATGAAGTGATGCAGATCAATATGTGGGGTTGGTTTTTTTGGTGCACTCGAGCTGAATGTTATTTGTTTGCATTTCTCCACTGCTGTCAATTTTTTTCTGCATTTATATCTCTGCAAGTGTTCCAGTGATTTTTAGACTCTCACATCATCAGTGTTTCTTTGTTGGTTGATGACTTTCTCTGTGGTATTTTAAGCTGATTTCAGCATAGTGGAGATCTCAGTCATTTCCTTCTCTTTCTTCGTGTTCTTCATTGTTCATTTTGGGTCACTCGAAAATTCCTAACACCAGCTAGAAAACTGAAGGCAGTCACGGAGCTGACTTGATTTCCTTTTAGCTAAAGGGAATTTATGGCTTCCAGACACCTTATGTTTTTATCTGTTTAAGTAAAATGGTATAAAACTATATACTATTGTATATTATAGGTATTCTTTAGGAAATGGTTTTGCTTGATGAAATGTAATGATTATATACTCTTTATAGAATGGTGCTTCCAGAAGTCTACGTGCTGCACTGTGGAGATTTGCTGAGCTTGCCCATCTAGTTCGGCCTCAAAAGTGCAGGTAAACACATCCTAGTAGTGAACTTTCCAAAGAACATCTAACAAAATACAGACGTTAACAAAATGTTACAGTTCTCAAGTTTTAAATGTATAATTGGGAGGTTGGAAGAATTCCTATCACATTATTCCCTCTGAAGTAGCTTTATTTGATTATCTGGTTTTCTTTTAGAGGAATTTTAGTTCTGTGCTGTGCATCACTCTGGGGAGTGGGCTGGGGAAACTTGTGAAGACAATGACTTTTTTTTTTGTTTTTTTACATGTATTCTCTTTAGTTCTGTCTTAATGTGTGCAAATTGTCTTTTTTTTTTCTACATTCTGTGTAGCTAACAGGTACATTTTTTATGATTTAGTAATACCACAGAATTTGAGTATGAATTAAAAATGTTTAGATGGGTGAAGTTGTTCTCATTTCAAATGGTTTTTTCTCCATTGCCATACTTAGGCCGTACTTAGTGAACCTTTTGCCCTGTCTAACACGAATAAGTAAGAGACCCGAAGAATCGGTACAAGAGACCCTGGCTGCGGCAATACCAAAAATCATGGCAGCGTTTGGCAATTTTGCAAATGACAATGAGATTAAGGTATGTTTCTTTAACCTATTAGTGCTCCCTGTTGTATCTCAAAGCACAGTAAGCTATCAGCATTATCAAGCAGGTGTTACAGAAAGCAGTGTTCCGGCTGCACGTCTGAATTAAGGCAAAAGTTGCTCTTGCTTAATGTACGTTAAGTAATGCTTTGAATGAATGAAAAATACATTTGCTGACTTTTAATTCACTTCTGTCTCCTTTTCTTTCTCATAAAAATTTAAGTAAGATATCTTTGTTTTTAGGTTTTATTGAAGGCTTTCATAGCTAATCTTAAATCCAGTTCCCCTACTATCCGTCGAACAGCAGCAGGATCAGCAGTAAGCATCTGTCAACATTCCCGAAGAATGCAGTATTTTTATGCCTGGTTATTGAATGTACTTTTAGGTAAGACTCAGGGGAAAATTAGTTAAATTTGCCTCAGGTATAAGTAACATGATTTTATTATTTTTTTTTTGCCATGTAAGATAATTTTAATGTGTGAGGTTTTCAGGCAAAGCAAAGATACTTAGATTACCAGTTACACTGCTAATGCTTTCTTTATTTTGTATTGTTAGATGAAGGTATGACTAACTTATTTGTGTCTCTATGTACTGCAATGCTAATTCAGTAATGTTGTAAAGAAACAGCCACAGCTAAGTAAACAAGAAGCCGGTTGGAAAGCGAGGAAGTCTAGAGGGGTTCTGGAAGAACTTGCTCAGGAGTCTGTGAAGGCTTGAATTGCTCAGCAGTTTGGTTGTTGCTGCTGTCTAGTTGCTGCTAGGGTTGGGGGGTTTTTGTTTGTTTGGTTTTTTTTTAAGAAGTTATTATGTGGACTATGTGAAATAACATTTGTGTTGAAAGTAACCACTGCGAATAACTGATTTGGGTACTTCTTTTCTACACCTAGGCTTGCTGGTTCCTGTAGAAGATGATCATCCTACTCTTTTAATTCTGGGTGTTTTACTTACACTAAGGTATCTCATACCTTTATTGCAACAACAAGTAAAGGATACCAGCCTGAAAGGCAGTTTTGGAGTAACAAGAAAAGAAACAGAGATTTCACCTTCACCAGAACAACTTATACAGGTAAAATATAAATAATAACCCTAACCTGAAAAGTACTAATTGGAAGGAAAAGAAATAAGTGTTGCATATAGTGTGATACAGGAGTGGTTTGATGTTGAACATTCTGAATTCTTTTCTCAAATTCCTGTTCATCTTGGTAAATGATAGTTGGTCCAGTGACTGGAATTACTGATGAATAATGTTAATAACCAGAAATCCCAGAAAAATGCATCATCAGTACTTGTTAGGTGTTCCCAAAGGAGCTAAAGAACTTCATAATCATTCAGGTGTTCTTTGATGTGATTCCTCCTCCTATGACAATAAACAGTAATAACAGAATTCTACTTAAAGAGCAGTTGAATGGCTACAATGAATTGACATTTTCCCCTCGGAAGGGTGTGGGGAAGATTAGATACAGCAAATGTCAGTCGTTTTTAAAGCATTACTGAAGTTTAGTGTTGTTATGTGAGAAGAATTGTGGTATGTTGCATCTTCATAGAGACTTATTCCAGTACTTTGTTGGGGTTTAGGTTTATGAATTGACTCTGCATTACACCCAGCATCAGGACCATAATGTTGTGACTGGAGCTTTAGAATTATTACAACAGCTCTTTAGAACACCGCCACCTGAACTTCTCCATGCCCTGACCGCTTCAGGGGGCATTGCACAGGTCAGTGTATCCAAAGATGAATCTGCCAGCAGGAACCGGAGTGGGAGCATAGTGGAACTTATAGGTAAGCTATATTTTTGGTAATTCAAGTAAAAGGAGATGAACATACATCACCAGCTCTATTTCTCAGTGTTAGCCAAAAAGTATGAAGGATAAAATGAAATATATAAAATATACACAACTTGCCTTTTTCCCAGGTACAGTAAAGGTTTTTTTCCCTCCTTTCTTTAGGTGGGTATACATTCATTGAGTAATGACAAACTCAAAAGCATTTTTTTTGTACAGTTTATGTTTGATGGTGGTTTTTTTTGGTTACACAGAGCAAGTTAACTGTGGTGACAGACTTTTTTTCCCACAAAATTAATGTTCTTCTCACCAACCAACTGACAACTGTGATTCAGAAAAGGCTGATCTAATCAGAATTTATATTAAATGATGGGTCCTTGCTGAATACCAAAACCAGCATGAAATTAAAGCATGACTTAAGTTTATCCATAACTTTTAAAATCAGCTAATAGTGCTCTTGTCCGTGAATTGCATGTTCTTAAAATTGTCTCCTAACTGCTACTTACCTGTTTCAAAAGAATAAATCTGATTTCCATAAGGGCTTCTGTATCGAACTAACAGATCATTCTAATATTGCTGCTATTAGAAGGTAATTCACTAGCCAGAAGCAATCATAGCAGTGAAGTTTAGAGCATATTTTTTTTTTTTAAGCAATCTTTACACAAGTGACATGCAAAAATAAAAAGTCACTTCATGGCAAATGATCCAAAAAACTTGTGCTTCAAAAGCAACAAGATTGCTGTTTTTTCTTGGCTTTGGGCTTTTTTTTCCTTCCCATTTGTGGCTATTAGAATTCCTTCATGATTTCAGCAGCTCTGTCTTTGCCCTGATGTGTTACTTTCTGTGATTTGCAGCTGGAGGGGGGTCTTCATGCAGCCCTGTTCTTGCGAGAAAGCATAAAGGTGATTATTTTCAAAAACAAATCTTTAATTGCATTTCTTTCTGATTATTTTTTTTTCTTCCCCCTCCCCACCTCATTGTCTTGCTGAATTTCGGTCTTCATTCACAATTGCCTTTGTGTTATCAGCTGAGCTTGATCACTGTAAATTTAACAACAATTCTGATGCAATTTCTGATATTGCAATCAACATATTCTAAAATTATTCAAAGGAGTATAATTCTTATTTTTTCTCTAGTTCACTGGCAAAATTATGGTCATGAATATTGATACAATTTTCATTTTTTAAAGAGCACGTCTAAAAATAGTCTCTCTCAACAGGGCATTTTTCCTTTTGATGGTAATACTTAACCTTTAATGTAACTCATAAAATAGTTAACCTTCCTGGTTTTGTTAGGCCTGTTTTTTTTAATCTGTGTTTCACTAATGCATGTGTATGTTGCATGCTTTGATATGATGCTTTTGAATTTCTTTTTCTGTTCTTGATGATTAATGCTATTCATTTTCTGTCTTACTGTGTATATTTTCATTTCTTTCTTCAATAGGTAATTCACTTAGCAGGATTTTAAGTAATAAAATTTGCTCTGAAGTATTCTTTTCCCAGTTTGTGCATGAAAGTACTTCATATCTAGTTAGACATCTACACTTTTAACACTGGTCATATCAGTACTAGAATCACTGTAGGTACAGCTGTGTGACAGTTTAATGGCCTAGTTTAGGCGAGCAAAATATTGCAACTACAGTGGAACTGTGTGTGAGTGTAGTGCAGTCAGTGCAAGCATAGTAAGCAGAGATGTGCGATACTGAGAAGAAAAACTCCAAGGGAAAATAGACTAAAAATAGACTAAAATTATACAAACTTTAAGGACCGCTATAGCAACTAGCTTATGCTTTTTCCAAATGTCCTCCTATTTTTTTTGTCCAAGGAATCTCATAATGCTTAAAGAATATACCTAAATGTGAAGTAGTGGGTAGAGCTGAATGAAATAGTGCTTATGGATGCAGTGATAATTTCTAGTTTAGAAATGACAGAGTGAAAGAAAGGTTTTCTGAAAGTAGATATTGCTGCAGCATCCAAAGGTGAGACAGAATGCTACAAATCAGAATAACACTTTTAAATGAAAAATGGTAAATCATCATTTTAATACTTTGAATTGTTAGTTATCTGCATTGTAACTTTGAAGTATTAATAACAGTGTAAATTCAATTACAGTACTTGTTAAAACACTAACCTTTCCTTCACTCAGTGGGAAAACATGTATGAGTCATCAGCTTCTATCCTCTTTCAAGATCATGGTATAAAAATTTTTGTGGTCTAAAAAAATGGCATAAATGAATTTGAAGAAATCTGTTCATGATTTTGTTTTGTACAGGTTTAATTTTAAATTGTTAATTGTTCATTTCGGGCTGCTCTCCATTGTAGAAAGGAGGGAAAAATCAAGCCTATTCCCAGTTCCAAGCAGTCTACTGCCATATAAGTAGTAGGCTTCTGCTGTTGGCCATGGGTGGAACTTCTTTATCTGTAACACTCCTTTGTGCATAGGGATGTAAAGTGAGGGTGGTCTACAGAAACCTGTGACCCTAACCTCAGAACTCAGATATTCCATGTATTTTAAGTCTTAGTGCTTCAAACCAACTTTAGTCTTGAGTAACTGGCCTATGTTGGTTTGTTTATGTTTCAGCTTCAGAAAATTATTTGCAAAAAAGGCTGAAAACTAATTTTGAAATTAAAGACTTATGTTCTACATCTTAACTGATTTTTTTTTTCCAAATAGTGGAAAAGTATGCTACAGCTTGTTTTATATACTCATTTAAACATACAAAGCCTAATGTGCCTAACAAGTGTTTTTCAGTGTCCTCCTTCCTTCACTTTTAAAGGTGATCAGCTGTGGAAAGCAGAATATCCTGGCTTGTGTCAGTGAAATGGATGTAAATGTGAAAAAGAATAGAGAAGAATTTACTATCTTTCATGCTTTTTGTTGGGAACTCTTAGCAGGATTTTACTCATTCTTTTGTAGGAGTGTGTAGTTCTCAATTACTGTTATTTTACATAGACCATACATGGTGATGTCATGGTTACTTTTCTGCCTAACTTACAGGTTTGAATAATGTAAAACGTACTTTTTGGAGGAAGACAATTCTGCAGTGTTACTGCTATGTATGAAAATAGCTGTGATAGAGAAATTAATGCAAAAGTTTGTTAATGCTTAAATGTTAATTTAATGTTAATTTATACCCTCTGCTACCTTAATGAGATGCAAAAGAATTCACCTAGAGTTATCAAAACATTGGTATCTTGCATGGTGAATCTTAAGACTACCAATGAAGCTTATTCTAAATGGCAAAACAGGCTTGTTTCAAAGCAGTTATCATGAATCCCTCTGTCTCAGCAAGTGTCTTGCAACGTCCACGAGGGTGGGCTCAGTAGCTCCATCTACACTCTGTGTCCTGTCCCATTTAGAGACTTTTCAGTACAGTTAAGTCCTTGGTTTGCTCCTGGGCAGTGTGTGCATCTGCAGGTGTCTTTCTCTTTCTGCTGCCTCTATTTAAAGTAGACATTACTCTGTAAGAGAACTCTTATGGTGATTGTGTTAGGTTGTAAGTAGTTCTCATTTTTCTTATGGCAAAAGCCTCTCTGAAGATTTTTGCCTTGGTAGCCCCTGGATTTTAATGGCTGTTATCAATGATTCATCACCCTGTTCCACTTACTACGTCATCTTGTGTTTCTAGTCTGTGCTGCTCTTCCCCTTGGGTGTTTCCCATTCTGTTATCTTTGGAGTTCCCAGCCCCAAACTGCAAGTAGACTTTGATAATTTTCATAGCCTTAAGGAGGGAGACGTCATTTATTCTGTTACTTGTGGTGCTTTAATGTCCTTCTGAGTTGCAGGCAGACACCCAGATGCTTTTGTACTAGCACATACTTGACAAAAATAGTGGGATCTTAAACACAGTCCACAAAAATAAACTAGAAGGAATAGGGTCCTAGGTAGTTTCCTGAATGGTTACACTGTTAAAGAAAATTACTTAACTGTGTTTTTCCTTGTCACTGCTGTCTGTTTCTCTCCTGATCAGATAGTGAGGGACTGGTGAGATCACTTTCTTCATTCCTCTCTTTTCTTCCATCTGTTGCCTGTCACAGCTTTGAAAAAAACTTTTTAAAAATAGATTTCACATCTAACTGACTTCAGCTGTTCAGCACTTCAAGTTGACTGTAATTGTGGAAAACTGCAAAGGTTTTTCTTATATCACTTCTCAGGTAAAATACTTCTTGGTGAAGAAGAAGGTTTGGAGGATGATTCTGAGACCCGATCAGATGTCAGTTCTGCGTCGTTTGCAGGTAGCTGGCTTTCCCTTTAGCAGTGCAATCAACCTGTGTTACTATACATTAGAAATCCATTCTTTTATTGCTCTATGTAAAATATGAAAGTGGTGTGTTATGGTGACTAGGATGTGGATGGACGCTCAAAAGACATCCTAACTGAAACCATAAATAGTCCTTACTTAAGGAAGTTGACTGAATTTGTTTTTTAACTGATAGGCTGTCAGATGGAGCTCCTGGTATAGATGGCATGGCGTATTACAGATGCTTATTTCGTTACCTGTAGCTTAAAAGTTCAGTTATATGCTTTCCTTAGCCTAGTTTACTATGTGGTATGTGGTGTCCTTATCAAGAGTGAAAGACAAGTTTAAACACTTGATTGACGCTTAAATGTCTGTGTTTTGCAGCTTCTATGAAGGGTGAGATAACCAGTGAACTGGCTTCTTCATCAGGTGTATCAACAACTGGGTCAGTAGGGAGTTCAGCTGCTGATTCTACTGGACACGATATCATTACTGAGCAGCCGCGTTCTCAACATACGTTGCAGTCAGACTCTGTAGACCTGACAAGCTGTGATTTGACCAGTACAGCTACCCAAGGGGAAGAGGATGATGTGCTGAGTCAAAGCTCCAGCCAGATCAGTGCTGTCCAGTCAGATGCCACTATGGACTTGAACGATGGTACACAGGCTTCCTCACCAATTAGTGATAGCTCGCAGACTACTACAGAAGGTCCAGACTCTGCTGTAACCCCTTCGGACAGTTCTGAAATTGTAAGTGTGCAACGGGCAGAGGGGGGATCCCCCTCTACTGAGGGGCCCGACATATCTCAGAGCTCTTCCATGGAGGGCCCAGACTTGGATTCATCTACTTACTCGACTTCTACTTTTCCATCCTCAGCTAGTAACAATGGAAAGGTCAGCAGCTCACACCTCTATTGGAGAGCTTGACCTCCTTTTAACACTTTCACTTCAGCAGTAATTGAAAACTACAGAGCTGTAATCAGTGTGTTCACTGGGTGGGTTATATGAAGGCATTAACAGATTGTCGCTCACTGAAAGAATGTTGATATCAAAGACTTGACATAAACATATCCCCTTTGCATATCCTTCATTTTGTGTAGATATTTTAATTGTTTTGATGCAGGAGGACTAATGGAAGTGTTAAAGGGTGAACAGTCTATTTGGAATGAGAGAGGAGTACTTTTGAAATGTAATGCTTCACATTGTTTTCTGCCTGTGCATTTTCACTTGGCAATACAACTAATTTTTTCCTTTTGATTCCATCTTAAGGATTTATCCTATACTCTGCAAATACTGCATGATTTACTAATGTAGCAGTTACATATCTAATAAACACCTGAAATGTGCATACAATATACCTATTTTAAGACATTTGTCTCTCTTAGACAAGTGTATCGTGAGGTTGTAATAAAAACAGCAAATACATAATTCCTGGGAGCAAGAGCAGAAAATGCAAAAAGGGGAGAACTTAGAATATCTTAAGTTTGGTTTTGTGATTTTTTTATTTTTTTTTTTCCCAGACATTATCAAACTTTTGACTTATGTCTTCTGATAGTAACTTTGGAAGAGTAATAGTCTCTTACCACTACAAAAAATGTTAAATATATAATTATGATAAGCAAATACTCCTGCAAATGTGAGGATTCAAGAACCAAAGGAGTGATGATAATTGCACTTTCTGAAGTAAATGTAGGCTGTGCAGAGCCCAAAGTGAGCAGGCATTTGATGAGTTGTCTTTATTGACAAGATGCATTTATTGCAAATTCTTGTCAAACTCTTGCATATGTCAGTTTGCATACTGTTTGCAAGCAGTAATTACAAGCCAAATTATTTTTTCTGAACTGAAAGTGGATCATCCCACTTACCTACACAGAGGCTTTTTAATGAACAATTTCCAGGTGCTCATAAAATCAGGGAGTAACTGAAGAAGTGTCTTGTGTCTTCTGATAAACTTACAATGAAATGTCTTTTACTGGCTTTCATTAAAATTATCAATTTTTTTGTCTCCTATGGTTATTTTTCCATATACCTACTGCCCATATATTGCATTGATACCAAGGGTCAAAGTCTCTTCTAGAAGTTCCCATTTTAGTAGTCTCTGGTTTAGTGAGTGAGGAGAGCTGCAGGGGAGGCAATGCACCAAGTGTTCGACTTTCTTCCTGTTAATGTCCGAGCTCATGGCTCAGGTGGGAGACTGTCAGATGCAGCTATGGCCTGTAATTAACCAAATGCTGGAGGAGGAGGGGGGGAACTGCTTTAGGGCCTGCACGCAGCTGTACACTAATATTTATCAGGCTCATATTTGCTTTCAAATTATTTTTAGATTACTAACACTGCATGTTTGAGATTAGTACTGTGTGTTAAGCTAAGTTATTCTAAGTCCCGCCCTTGCACTGTGTAGGTTTTGGAGGGTGCCGAAGGACAGTATTCTGGAATGCAGATTGGGCAGCTGCAGGACGAGGAAGATGAGGCTGCAAATATTCTCCAAGATGATTCATCAGAGTCTTTCAGAAATTCTTCTATTGGTATGTTGATAAATGGGACGGGGGGAACAGAACTGGTGACACCTTTAAGGCAGGTGTCACCAGTTGCATCTGGTATCTAACTTCCAAGGGACTGAAGACTTGCGTAATGGATATGGAAAACAAATAACTAGATTGAAATGTAGGATAAGGAATATATTTCAACACTTCTAGTGAATCACTTGTTTTGATCACTGCTAATTTATTTTTCATGTTTGTATAATTACATTAAAGTGCATTTAACTTGCATCTGAAATGTTATTTCGTGAACTGCCTTTTTCTAAAGCTCTTCAACAGCCTCACCTGTTGAAAACCGTGAGCCATAGTAGGCAGCCTTCTGATAGCAGCGTAGATAGATTTACATCAAAAGAAGATGCAGCAGATCCTGGTGATCATGAAAATAAGGTGAGAATTAGTCACAGTGGTCTGGTTTAAAGTTCAAAACAACTAAGTTTTTAAAAAAATTAAAAATTACAGTTGTGGTCATGTAAATTAGTGGTAAATGTGGGTAGCCTGTATATGTGCTGTACTTCATTACAGGTCAAAATAACTCAGATTTACTATTCAAACCTGAGTTATAGCCTGAATTTCATTTCACAGAAGATGAATACACAAGTCTTGATATCTTGAATGCAATCACCAGCAAAACCATAATAGAACATGAACTGCTGAGAATACAAATCCCTTTTGTCAATACACTGTAGGGTACACTGATACTTTATACTGAAATATCTTTGTGCTGGTTGGTAGCTGTGTAGGTAACTTTATGATCTCCTCAGCAGTTATTATGTTTTACTCTTTGAGCCTCCCTTTCTGTGGTGAGGCTCATGCCATTGTAACCATAGGTTACTGTTTTCCTCGTACGGTTTTCTGACTTTAGCTTTGGGTCTTGTTCTGAGCTGGGGCAAAAGGAGTTTGGCTTGTGGTAGGCAGATCAGCTTGGGCTACTGGGGAGCTCTAAATGTGAAACTACAGAAGGTTGTCAGCCTTCTCAGGAAAGAACTTGGGTGTTAATTGCTTCTCAAGTAAAGTTTCGAAGATCATTGCTTGGTGACTAAAAGCAGTTTATCAGACTCCTTCAGATCGTAAGAGCAAGTCTGGGTAATTCATAAAATCTATAGAATGATTGTTGTTTCTGCGATAAAATTAAATCAATTCTGTTACTGGTTACAAACTTCCTGAAAGCATTACATCTTAAGGCCTTTTTTTGGAATATGTATTAAACACATTTTGTGTTACAACCGTTATACATTTGGGGATGTGCGGTATTTCTAAACCTTGCTGTGCTTAATGTTTTAAGTCGAAGATCAATTTTTATCTATATATAAAAGTTGTGTTTTGCCTTCAATAGCCCTCTAGGGTAAAGGGAGACATAGGTCACTATACCGATGGAAATTCTGCTCCTTTAGTGCACTGCGTTAGACTTCTGTCAGCCTCTTTTCTACTTACTGGGGAAAAAGGAGGTAAGTTTCTGTTCAAGACTCCTTGGTTCATTGTGTCTTTCATTGTACAGAGTTGGAAATGGGAACAGTTTACTCTGGTTTTTAATCTCACTTTATTGGAGGTTTCGGAGTTGAGGTTTTTCTGTGACAGTTCCGATTTAAGTAATCACACCAGTGTACAGAACAACCTACAGACACTTAAACTTATGCCGTTTTACAATTAACCTAATTTTGAACCATTGGGCATCTAAAGAAGTGTTACGGTAACTTAACCCTTAAATCAAATAATTACATTTGCAATTTGTAAATTCTCTTGAGAAAACCTCTGGGGACATGATGGTTTATAGATTGTATGAAGCTGTGAAGACAATCTAATATTAGTATTTATTTTTATCAGTGTTGGGTGCCCAGTTTGTCCGCTGTAAAATTATCAATACCTCAGTAAAAGCTAAAGAAACAATTTTATGAGTTGCCATTGGGTTGTTGTTTATATTTTTTATTTTTTGGGGAAAAAAAAAAAAGCCATATATAACTGCTGGCTCTGATAAACTGGGACTACTTGCTCTGCCTTCATATTTTTTGTCCAGGCTATGCTATTTGTATCACACAGACGTATTAATTAAAAGCTTCCTAAATTGTTAATTACCCTTCCCCCTCGTCCTATTTTTTATTTTTTTTTTGTTCTCTGCAGCTTTAGTTCCTGATAGAGATGTGAGAGTCAGTGTAAAAGCCCTGGCAGTAAGTTGTGTTGGAGCAGCCATTGCACTTCACCCCGAGTCTTTCTTCAGCAAACTGTACAAAACACCCCTTGAAGCGATGGGAGAAGAGTATGGTATGTTGTGCAGTTCACATATTCTATTTTAATTGTGTCTTTTGGTTTTCAAATAGTGAGGCAGCATCTATACTGAAAATTCTAAACCCAGTTTACTATTTGCAAACTAATATTGCACCAATTGGAATGAATGTGCTGTCCATGCTGGTATGGCATATCATGAGGTAGGGGTTTTTTGGGTAATAAGAGTTAAGTTTTAGTGGATGAACTTGTACAGCTTCTAAAACAGCTTCAACTTGTCAGTACAACTTCTATAAAGAAGTGGTTTATCTATCTTATAAATGGTTTCTTCTAATTTATTTCAGGCCATCTTATATATGGTTTCTAAGCCACTAGGTTCATTTTTATGAATGCTACAATATGATCAGCAGGGACCTGGAGTATTCAACTGGCTTGATACTGATAGTGGCAAAGGTGGAGTGTTGACCAAAACTCTTCTTAGATTTCTGCAGAGCAATTTGTGTACAATTGAAATAAATCACTGGTGGTTTTATGTGATCGTTGCTCTGGATGGTGTGAATGATCTGTGGATTACATGCAAGGGATCTCTGAAAGGTAGAACTATTGTATTGTGAATATGCTGACATTGGTTGCACAATAACTGGTACCTCCACTGCAATGCTTTTAGGGATCAGTTAAGTCTAAGACTAGTATTTTTAAAATAAAGTAGTTGTAACTTATTTTCTTAGAGGAGCAGTACGTATCAGATATTCTGAACTACATCGACCATGGAGATCCCCAGATTAGAGGAGCTACTGCCATTCTGTGTGGAACAATTGTCAACTCCATTCTCACTAAATCCCGCTTTGATGTGGAAAAATGGCTAATAAATGTCAGAAGCTCAACAGGTAACTATTTTAAGGGTGTCTTTTTTTTTTTTTTTTCCAAAATTTTCTTTTGTTTCATTGCTCTCAATTATT
>KZ505942.1:123868-136136 GCA_002844005.1 Limosa lapponica baueri
TACTGCTCTCCTTCCTCTCCTGTGTCTTGATATTTTTTCTCCTTAACTGTGGTGTTAGGCATTATGGTATTTTTAGGACTAGGAGGCAGATCTTACATTTTTATTTCTTTACATCTTCCACAATTTCCCTTAAATCAGTGTAGCTTTATTTAGTAAAAAAAACCCCTTTGTTATTGTCCAGTTTTCATAGTAGTGCTTTATGTAATGGAGATAATTGCAGTTAGATGCACTTGTTTTTCTGCTTTTTCTAGTGTGTAGAAGAAATTTTGGGATACCTAAAATCATGTTTCAACAGAGAACCAACTATGGCAACAGTCTGTGTGCAGCAGGTAAGGAGCCTTTTGTGCCTGGAGAGGAGAAGGCTGAGGGGAGACCTTATCTATGTTTACAAGTACCTAAAGGGTGGGTTGAAGGAGGAGGGAGCCAGACTCTTTTCAGTGGTTTCCAGCAATAGGACGAGGGGCAACAGGCACCAGCTGGAACATAGGAAGTTCCATTCAAATACAAGGAAAAAATTCTTTATGGTGAGGGTGACAGAGCACTGGAACAGGCTGCCCAGGGAGGTCGTTGGAGTCCCCTTCTCTGGAGGTTTTCAAGACCCACCTGGATGCAGTCCTGGGTAATGTGCTCTAGGCAATCCTGCTTTGGCAGGGGAGTTGGACTAGATGATCTCTAGAGGTCCCTTCCAACTCTGACAATCCCATGATTCCATGAATCCTGATGTCCTGTGGTTATCAATTGGATACTAAGACTGGCCATTCTTTTATGGGAAGTGGTGTGAGGGAACTGTGCCCAGGTGGAGCAAGGGGCATGTTTTTTTGTTTAATTTTCATGACTTGTTGTGAAACTTGATATTATCTGAATAATATAGTTTTTTCTTAAACTGCTTCCAATTCAATGAACTATTTCAGCTAATGATCAGAAAACGAGTTTGTTTCCTGCCTTCCCAAAAGTGTTCTATAGCCAGTAAACTACATCAAAAACCTGGAAAGCAAAGAACTGCTTGACTGATGGATTTCTTGCAAGCTTCCAGTTAAACTTTTGGGTTCAAGTTGTCAAAGTTTAATTTTGGTGGAAGGCGAGCTTTAGTAGACTATTTGGAGTTGTCACATGGAAATAGCTTCACTTGCAAAAATAATCATATCTTTTTGGATGAGGTGTAGATTGTTTCTTTTTTCTGTTTTCTTGTATTTGACTACATGAACCCTGGAGTGCACTTTGCCCTTTCCTCTTAACTCCTTTGGGAGGATGAGTCGTCAAGTATTTTTTTTCTGAAATCTTAACTTTTTTTTTTTCTTCCAATTTTTTTTCTCTAGTTGTTGAAAACATTGTTTGGAACAAATCTGGCTTCTCAGTACGATGGCTTGTCTTCAAACCCCAGCAAAGCTCAAGGCAAAGCTCAACGCTTAGGTTCTTCCAATCTGAGACCCGGTCTCTATCATTATTGTTTCATGGCACCATACACACACTTTACACAAGCCCTTGCTGATGCTAGTTTAAGGAATATGGTCCAGGCTGAACAGGAACACGATGCTTCAGGGTAACTTTCTTCCCTTATGATATAATGTTAACTTGAATTAGAACCTCTTTTTATTGTTTTTCATAAATGCAAGTATCATAGGAGAGCTAAGTAACTTGAAATCACTGTGTTGTGTGTTACTTATTTCTTACAGACTTAAGCAGAGTAATTTGTCTTGGTAGTGAGATCCTGAATGCAATACTGTATTAATTATCACTAATATGTTTTCCAAATCAAATCTAAATCATTAAAACAGATATCACGTAAGTTTATTTAAAAGCGTAATAGTTAAAAATGCTTGTATTCAAAACTATTTCATTAATTTGCTAATTGTAGCAAGTAATCAGTAGTCTTAAAGGAAAGGCAGAAGGATGGCTAAGCAAAGACCAGAAATTCTTTACTAGATATTTGCTGTCCACAAATCATGTGATCTGATCAAAGTGTACTGTAGGTTGTCTCTGCTTTTTTGGTTTATTAAGATTCTTGAAGCAGTCAAGTAGATAAAGAACAGTTGACATTGGTACAACAATATGCATCTAAGGAGAGTGTGTTTGTCCCTCTTTTTTTTTAATGTGTATGGGTTTTTTTGGTTTTTTTATGACAGATGGTTTGATGTGCTGCAAAAAGTTTCTACCCAGCTGAAAACTAGCATTACCAGTGCAGCAAAACATCGTGCTGATAAGGTACTTGTATCTATGTACTCCTGAAAGAGCTGTGCCTTAGATTTAAAACTTTTTTTTCCTCCTTTTAAAACGTAATTTGGTTTTGAATCAGAGACCTGTTCAGATATTAGATTACTTTAAAATCTCTCTATTACAGAATGCTATTCACAATCACATTCGTTTATTTGAACCCCTTGTCATAAAAGCATTGAAACAATATACTACAACAACATCGGTACAGCTGCAGAGACAAGTTTTAGACTTGCTTGCTCAACTGGTACAGCTACGAGTTAACTACTGTCTTCTGGATTCGGATCAGGTTGGTACTTCATCATTTTTGCAAATTTTTAATACAGGAATCTCACCAATAGGCGCCATATTTATGGCAAAAATACTTACAGCAATCCATTCATTGTACTATAGGTGAAAATAAAGACTTGAAGGTGAGACACAATTCCCCCCAACCACAAAGAGCTTCAAAGTTCTACTTTTCTATTGCATATAAATTACTTTCTAAGCTCTGCAACAAATATTTAAGAAGTGGTCATCAGATTGTATTACCCACGTCATCTTACTCCTAAAGTCAATCAGTGTTGTTAAGTAAAACTTCATTTACAAATAGAAATACCTTCTTTCTATATTGAGATCATGGACTTCCGTATGACTGATAGTGAGCATCATGGTTAACAACCATTATTTGATTTTAATGGTAAGGGGAAGCTAGTGGCAAATACAGTAGTCTGTGTCATTGTCCATATAAACAGTAAATTTGTAACATAAAGTTTAAGTGTTTCATTTACTACAGTATTTTTGGGTTTATAAACTAGTATGAGTTGCAATATGTAACTTTTCTGTAAGTTTGTACACAGAGAAATCTTTTCAGTGCATGAATATTTTGGATTTTATCTTGGTATAGAGCTAGATTTTTGGTTGATTCTTAACTTCTTAGCTGTAATGCCTCAAATAGTGTATTACATGAGTGAGAGAGAAAGATAAAAATATGTAGGCTCTACGTAAAACGTGGCATAAGTTCATGCAAACCGTAATAAACTCTAACATCAACCAGATTCTCAAGATTTGTAACTGTAGAGGGGACACTTCATAACATATTTGAAGGAACTATACATAATGATTTTCAGTGTTGGTCTTTTCTTTCTCTCCTTTCAAAACACACCTCTTTATAACTGTCAAAATGATTTCAAATGGAAATTAATGTGTCTATCTCTTGTATGCTTTATTCTTTCTTCAGGTGTTTATTGGATTTGTGCTAAAGCAGTTTGAATACATTGAAGTAGGACAGTTCAGGTATGAAATTAGCAAAGATCCTTTGAATGGTGTGGGTTTATAACTGTCTTATTCTGAAGCATGTACTGATTAGTTTTGCTGGTTATTTCTGCCGTATGAGAAAGGGAGAGTTACCTTCTGGGCCATGTGCTTGTTTGTTCTCTGGCTCCAGTGGTATCCCTTTTAGATGATTTAGGTTCCATGTAGCTGAAGAAATTGGCAAGTAGCATGGAAAATCTTAAGTTGTCTTGTGCTTTTTCTCCATTTGGTATTGTAAAGCCATTCCTTTAGGACACACCACTACCACCCCCAACTGTGCTCTCAGGAATCAGCATTTCATTGCTAGGATTCAGTTGCTGAAGTGAGAGCTATTTCTTCCTATTGTGGATTTGGTGTGAATCTTTTTTTTTTTTATTCTGATCACCTGGTACCTTTTGTATAGTACCTAATAGATCATAAGCAATGCATTAGAAATCTTGTTGTCAGCTTTTTCTGTTTTTCTCTCACACGTGAGTTTGTATGAAGAGACAAGTGGGTTTTTTGCTCTGTGGCTCTCCTACGGAAATACTCCAATGTGTGTCATGTGCATTTGATAGTATGCTGTAATATTAGGAACTATGTAGTGGTCAAAGCTTGAAGGAAATTCCTTGGAAAAAAAGGCATAGTAAAGAATAAGGCACAAAAATTACAGAAATATGATATGAAAGCAGAACAATGCATTCTTAAAAAAAATCTTACTGTAAAAAGATTCACTTTGAACAGAGTTGTACAATTCAAACTTGACATTTCTGGTTGTTTTCTTCTTTTTTGTTTTCAGGGAGTCTGAGGCAATTATTCCTAACATCTTTTTTTTCCTGGTGTTGCTGTCTTACGAGCGATATCATTCCAAACAGATAATCGGAATTCCTAAGATCATTCAGCTCTGTGATGGTATCATGGCCAGTGGGAGGAAAGCTGTTACACATGGTAATTAAAAAAAAAAGCACCAGCAGTAGTATTAGTAATAGCTGAGCAATAAAAACAGTATTGAATACTAAGCTATAGAAAACTGTAATCATACTGATTGTGCCAGAAGACACTAGCTTTTAAATTTTTAGTACATGAAATAAGTCTCAATTGCTTCGGGAAGTTTATTGCACCCTACTAACACTGCTACCCCATGTTTTGTGCCATACATAATAGCAACACAGCTTTTATTTGAAATTTTATTAGGTAGTAAGTTCACAACATAGCAGTACATTAAAGGCTTTGATTTTAATTTTTAGTGCCCTTACTTTTCCCTCCACTTTCAGCCTTTAAGTAGAAGAATCTCTGTCATACTTCCTAGTGATTCTGCTGAGAAATACTTTATAAAAATACCTATTTTAGCTCTGTGAGAATGGGCAAATGGGTCCATAATAGAAATTTTCTGCTAGAAGTAAAATGATAGACATCATTATGCATGACAAGTTTGGTGGTTTGGGGGTTTTTTTGAGTGGTGTTTTTTTTTTTAGGGATGAGTAAAACCTTTATTAAACTAAAACACAGTTTACTTTTGGTAGCTGAACTGTTAAAACAAGAAAACACTGCTTGAGCGACTTGTCTCATGCTAAAACAAGCAAATCTCATTTCAGCAATACCAGCTCTGCAACCTATTGTTCATGATCTCTTTGTGTTAAGAGGAACAAATAAAGCTGATGCTGGAAAAGAGTTGGAAACGCAAAAGGAGGTGGTAGTGTCAATGCTGCTGAGACTTATTCAGTACCATCAGGTAAGAGAGGACGACAAAGCGTTCCTGTTTATGGTCTATAAAAGGGTAGCACTGCTTTGACTGCTAAAAATGGTTTGGGCAGCATTAATGAAATTCTGTACAAAACTTGAATAGCTGGACTCTGTGATCTTTCTTCATAGAAAGAGTATGCAAAGACTTTTGGGGGTAGAGGAAAGCTGCTGCAATACAAATCAGTATTTTAAGTCAAGTAGCATGTCTGTGGGATTTTATAGTCAAGCCTGGGTAACAAAGCAGTGAAAAGCTGCGGTTGAGATCGCGATCTTGGTTGCGTTTCAGATTGAATGCACTGAAGATTAATAGAAGACTTATAATAAAACGGGATTCAAGAAACTTAAAAGAACGGGGGTAGAAGTGGAAGAGAGGACAGGATTAAAAGTAGGAAACATGCTACATAGAGATGGTTTAGGAATTGCACAATTCAGGAATTGTACAATAGCAATATCTTCAATAACATTTTAAAATATGAATTATTTTAATAAGGTAACAAAACTGGTAGTTAGACAGTTGTTAGCATTTACTACTTTGCCCCAGAACTCATGGGTCTGGAAAACATGTTTCTCCCTTGTAATAGTTTAAGAATGACTTTCTTCAATACACTTTGTTTAAAAGAAAACCATAAAAGTAATTTTAAGAGAAGTGACATAATTAACATGGGATCTTATTGCTTATTCAGGTGCTTAACAAACTTAACGTGCTTTTACTTTCATCATGTGAAAATGCAATTGTAGTGTATGCTAATGTAAGCAATGTATTTTCTGAGAAGAGTTGGAGGAAAAGACAGTACATCTTGTCAAAATAATTTGCTAGAACTGCATGTTCAGATTGGGGTAATTTTGTGTATCCACATTTTCTTTTGAATTTGTAGTTTTATAATCATAAAATGACTAATATAACTATATGAAATGACACTCTGTAGACACATGATGTGAAATAGTGAATAACTTTGTGTTACATAAGGTACTGCAATTGCTGTCAGATCCCCCCCTGACACACTTAACCTATTAAAGACCACCCATGCACTGCTCTTCCCACACCATCCCATTTGTAGTTCTTATTCTGTCCCCTTGTGCTGGTGCAGTACACATAAGCTAACCCCTGGGCAGTTCTCCTGTTCCCTGGCTGTGGCTGTGATGTTCTGCAGCGGTGTCCCTGTAATTTGAGAGGCTCCAAGAGCTGCAGCCTCTAACTTTTTTCTGTTACAACTGTACCTACTATCCCTGTTGCTCCAGACTTCAAGTCATGCAACCCAGCATTGGTCCTCTCTTCTCATGAGAAAGTTTTTTGGGAAGAAAGTCCTCTGGTGATCTCTTTCTTTTTTTTTTTTCTTTTTTTTTTTTTTTAAATTGGCTGCATTTCTGAATCTGGACTACTTGAATTTTTTTACTAGTGCTCCATCTAACTAGTTTTCTGAACGAGATTCTTCTGTTCCGCTTCCCAATCCATATACTAATATTACTGCTTGCTGAGTTTTTGGCCTGTCTATCCTTGAAAGTGTGGTCTCCATAACCCTCAAACTGATAACACATTCAGCTACTAGAGTGATCCTTGCTGTTGGTGTGCTTTGTTATATGCTCTCCTGTACACTTTTATATGAAAGCAACGTATCTCAGGTGAATGAGCTCCATAAAAATGTCTATTCCATTTCCTTGAAGGAATTTAAACTTTATTTAGGTAGAGTAAAGAAAGAGTAAACACGTGGGAAATTGCTCTCTTCCTTCTTCCCCTTTTTGTTGAGTATGTGATGCAGCATTTAGATTTACTATCCCTTTTCCAGTTGTTTGAGTTAATCTTTTGGCAAATGCTGTTTAACCAGGACCAAGAAAGCATTTTTTTCTAGTTTATAAAAGTAACTGGAAAATTCTTAAAATAGTCATAACTAAGAACAAACTTTTAATGTGAAAATGGGGGTTTAAAAAGATAGTATGATTTCTCATGTGAGTTTTCTTTTCTATTTGCTTTTTGGCAGACGGATGAAACAGTAAATATTTTTCCCACTACAGTATTACTTAAATGTTTCCTGTTAGCGTGGGTGTTTACTTGCATTCTTTTGGACTTTTCCACAGGTGCTAGAAATGTTCATCTTAGTATTGCAACAGTGTCATAAGGAAAATGAAGACAAGTGGAAAAGATTGTCCCGGCAAATAGCTGACATTATTCTCCCAATGCTTGCAAAACAACAGGTTGTTACATGAATTTTTTTAATCTATAACCGTCTAAAATAATTGTTATAGTGTATGTATGTATCAATAATGGCTTTGGGTATTGTGATTTATTTTTTTTAATATATGAAGACGGATTTTCTTAGAAGTGTGGTTGCCATATCTAGAAAAGCAGTTACTGCAGGGTAAACTAAGTGTTTGAAGTGTGAAGGTCATTATTTAAATGCATGACGTATTTGCAGTATCTTTGAGGCTGTTTCCAGATGAAGCTTATTCTACTTCTCTTATGACATGATTGTATCAGAGCACTTATTAAATGGTGTGAAGATTTTCCCGTATTTATAGGATATCAATATTATTTTTTTGTAACTACAGTGAGTCTAGTTGCAGGTTTTTTTAATGAGGAGAATGGAAAACCATAGTCCAAAAGTGCATTAATAAATCACAGAATCATGGAATAGTTGAGGTTGAAACAGACCTCTAAGTATTGTCTCCCCTCAAAGTAGGGTCTACCGGAGCAGGTTGCTTAGGACCATGTCTAGTCAAGTTTTGACTTCAAGGATGGAGCCTCCATATGCTCTCTGGGCAACCTCTTCCATATCTGAGCATCCGCACAGACGGAAAACAAATAAATAAATAAGAACTGTATTTAAATGGAATCTCCTGTATTTCAACTTGTGCCTGTTGCCTTTCATCCTGGTACCTGGATACCACTGATAAGATTCTGGCTCTTTCTTCTGTTCTTGTGTCATCTCCTCCTCCCGCTTCCCCTGGTCAGATACTTGAACACGTTGATAATGATCCCCCTAAGCCTTTTCCAGGATGAACAGTCTCATCTTTGTAGCTTTCTCCTGGGCTCCCTCCAGTGTCTGCATGTCTCTTTCGCTGGACTGCACACTAGGGATGGAGAGTGGGCCCTTTGTATCTGGGAAGAAAAGATGACTCCTTTTAGGAGAAAGTTTTTTCAGAGCTGCTCCCTAAGCAACAGAGGACTTGTATTTGATACAGATTTCCTGGAATTAGAAACACTTACTTAAAGGATAAAAAAATAGAACTAGTGAAATTGTACCCTTAATGTTCTTTGCTACATGATGGCAGATCCCAACTCCCATGAGGAGATCTCATGGTTGGGGAGAGTGGGCAGTTACTGTGGATCAGACAACAGGTTTTGAGAAAAGCTAAAATTCTGGCAAATTGAAATTGCCTTTGGTTTGTATGAATCTGTGCATGTGCTCAACTGTCAAATTATTTAGGCAAGATAAGGTCATCCAGATTTTGAGTCCAGTCCTTTGCTTTTTGCAGTTGATTGTTTTATAATTTATCTAAAAAAACTCACGCAAGTGAGGTGTTCTGCCTCTGTTACTGCAGTGTAATACCATCATAGTAATTCACTTCTCTGATGATTAGATTTTATTTTTCTCCTAGTTACCTGCTTAAGTTTATTCATGACCAGCTTTGCTCTCTATACATATACCTCGTAGGGTGTCCAGAGAGGAGAAAAGTTTCTAAATTTTATGACAAGTCAGTCTTTTGGTATCATTCTGAATATGGCATATTTCTTCTAATAAAATATATGTGGTGTGTATATTGAACTTCATATGATAGATTTTTGTCTGTGTTCTCAAAACTCCTGTATAGGAAGGCCTGCAAAGAAACTTTAATTTACCTTTCATAGCTTCTGGTTGCTCTAAATTTTGTACTGTAAAGGGCAGCTTCGTTACACACAGGTTGTCATGGAAATGTTTAAATTTTTGTAATGTTTTTTTTTGATGATTTTATGTTGCAGTTGCATTTAGTGGATAGTTACAAATTAGTTTTGTGTTTTTCTTTTGCAGATGCATATAGACTCTCATGACGCTCTGGGAGTATTGAACACTTTGTTTGAAATTTTGGCTCCTTCATCCCTTCGCCCTGTGGACATGCTTTTAAGGAGTATGTTTGTTACTCCTAAAACAATGGTAAGCAGAAGAAAGAATCTGATGCCTTTTATGCAGAACAAAAGAGAATGTGTTTCTCTTTCTTGCAATGTGGTGTAAAGTACCTGCAGCAAATTTTGGGAAATAAGTGGTTAGAACTAATATGACTTACCAACTGGGAGATCTTTATGCAGGAATGTTCTGCTTATGGATCACTTGCCTTCATTTTGTATTTTGAGGATCAGGAATGTAGAGAAACGTACTGTGACAGTAAATTCTAGAATGCAATTTAAGAGGTAAATCACATTTTTCTTATGCAAGTATTTGTACCGTTTTTATAGTTGAGAGATTGTTTAACGGAGTGAATATAAGCTTGACAGTTGCCACAAGAACAGCATTTTGGAAGACCTGAACATAAAAGTTATTTCTGCTTGCTCCATTCTCAAAAGGGTCTAATTTTGTACAACAGTTAATGAAAATGTTTTGGTTTGGTTTTTTTTAATGCATTCCTATATTTGTTTAACTTCAAAGGTATTCAACACATCTTCTGTATTTTTGTGTTTGTGTTAGGCATCAGTGAGCACTGTTCAACTATGGATTTCTGGAATTTTGGCTATCCTTAGAGTTCTGATTTCACAGTCAACAGAGGACATCGTTCTATCCCGCATACAAGAGCTTTCCTTCTCACCGTATTTGATTTCATGTCAAGCAATTAACAGACTGAGACGTGGAGAAAATAACTTACCTGCACCAGAAGATCGCACTGAGCTTAAACAGGCTAAATATCTGCCTGAAGAGACGTTTTCTAGGTATGTTGGTTTTTGAATAACTTAGGGGAAAGATCAAGATTTCTGAGAAATCACATATATATTGTGCAATATGTAGAAGTGTTATCTGATAGGAATAAAGTCTGTTAATAAGTTGATAGGAGAGGAGTGTGTGTGGAGGAAGGAATGAGATGGACAGCAGAGGGAGGAGATGAGCAGTTTGTAGTAGGGACTTTGGACTGTTTTGGTACCTCTTCTTAAGCCAAGTGAAATACCTAATGGAGCTGTTAAAATGGGTGAATCTTGGACTTAGTAAAACCAGGCTCAAAAACTTAATTGATTAACCCTTTCTTCCCTCCCTGTGTGGGGACTGAGAGATGAGCCATCTCCTTTGTAGAAGCCCAGGTTCTGTACTAGAATCTTGGCAGCAGATAGATTTGAATCTATTAAGTTAGTCCTGATTTTTATTTCCTATTTTATCTGGTTAGCTTCCCATGCTGATGCCCTCAGAGTGACAAACTTCAGGCAAAAGAAGTGTGGAGAGGTGAAGATGGTACTATGTTGACATAATGTTTGTCACTAAGGCGTAATGTTTTAATGTACTGGGAAGCATTTGAAATAGCTACTTGCTTAAGAAAATAAGAAGTTTTTCTTCAAGTATGGAAATTCAGATAGAAATAAAATGGTGTTTCTTATTACCGTCACAGTGAGCTGAATGATGGGTAGAGGGAAAAGGGGCTTCTGAACTCCCTTAATGTGACTGTACGTCCAACAGGAGTGAGTTGAGGAATGATAATGGACAGGAGCAAGGATGACTTTCCTCAAATGCCCTTTTTTGGTGTTTCTTTTGATCTTTTGTCCCTGGCTGGAGGTTTGATACGGAACCCGCGCGGTAGAGTGTGGATGGATGAGGCTGTACACGGCTGAATTACTGTGACTTGCTGAGTTACCACTTCTCACCTGAGCTGTGGTAACTGTCATGGTGTATTTTTAGCTCCTTGCAACTTATTATAAAGACACTGTAGCATTTTGAATGTTTGCAGTGTCAGTGAGGTGGCCTGTGTATGCATGTTATCATGACTTTAGCTGATGAGTACTATCAGATTTGTTTCAGGTCAACCTGTTCTGTAACACTTAATTTAGCATCCTATTTAGGATGAATGCACAAGGACTTCATATTTTATTTTTCAAATTTCCTGAGTTTCATGAGCAAACCTCATCTTGTTCTGAGCTGTTGCATTGATAGTTCTTCTGTTGATTGCATACGTGGTTTTTTCAAGGTTCTTATTACAACTGGTTGGCATTCTACTAGAAGATATTGTTACCAAACAATTGAAAGTGGACATGAATGAGCAACAACATACTTTCTACTGCCAGGAGCTGGGCACGCTGCTTATGTGCTTAATACATATCTTCAAATCAGGTAATACGTTAAACAATGCCTTGTGTTGTAGCATACAGTGGCAAGGTGGTTTTTCAGCAATTGTTGAATGCGTTGAACTACTGAGAAGGAATATGTAAGTGCTGAAGACGTTCTATCCTACTTAGCATAAAGAATCTCAACTTTGTGCTTGTGCATGCAGGGCTCATTTTTTACATTCCTTCTATGTGGAACAAAATGTAACTACTGACTTCTCATCTCTCCTTTTAACTGTCTGAAATTTCCCAGAGCAAAAATGCAAAGCATTCCAAATTTGGGGCTGTATTTCTTGTGTTTTTTCTCAATTTGGAGTTTGGTAGGTATGTCCGGGCCTAAAATACTGAGTTACAGATAGGTGTATTGCATGATCTCTACAAATTAATTTCATGTAATACTACAGAACAACTCTTAAGTAGTAATGTGGTTACCTTATAAGGTGTAACAGAGTAGAAGGAAAGTTTTCAGACACCTGGGCTGTATTTTCACGTCATAGCGTTTTCTTTCAGGTTTAGGCTTAGGTTAGTTAGTCACTAGTTTAGGCACTAAGTACCTGGTTTTGTAATACTTTTCTTTTGTTCAATTAAAACCTTTATGACTTTTTTTCTTTTCAAGTTATATTGTCCTAACTACAGGTGCAGCTTATAGCAATTTGCATCTGGGAATATAGACTAAGATCTTTTGTCATTTTTAGCCACTGTTCTACTTGGATGTTTTGTCTTCTCACCCATTATAGTTTTTTCAAAATGTGAGCGTTGCTGACTCCTGTGTAT